>PVLA01006813.1:0-116247 GCA_004027455.1 Hydrochoerus hydrochaeris
CCAAAGATTTTAAAAGTGGTGCTTACAGTATGCATATTTCTTTTGTCTCATGTTAGGTACCTGTATATCCAGCTGCCTCATGGAATTATTACCAGTTGTCCTTTGGATATAAAACAATGTCAGTATCTCACCTCCCCACCACATCCTTTACCTTGTATAAATTGTAGTTCTGCAAAAGGACCATGCTCAGAAGTTTCATCTCATACTTACCATAGCATTTACACTAGAATGCAATTATCTCACTTGTCTGCCTCTCTAATCTGCAGTCAGATTATATGGTTCTTGGCAACAGAAATTTTATTTTCAACTTTGAATAGTCAGAATCTAGTAGAGAACCAGGTAAACTATAAATGCTTCCTTAATGATCATTAGTTTAGTCAAATAAGAAATCAACTTTCTGGGTGCTGTAAGATAGGTCTCACAGTGGGATCCTCTGACTAGAAACACCCTAGATTTTATTAAAACTGAAAACTCTCAGACCCCAGCCAGAACTACTGTGGGTAGTTCTGAATCAGAATCTCTGTGGGTAGGTCTCAAACACTTACTTTAACAAACCTTTCAGCTGAATCTTACAAATGGAATTTCATGAAGTACTATAGGATGCATGGCAGGAGAAAATGAAGGAATAACTGCATAAACCCAATCAAAAGACATTTTGACTAAAGTCTATTTTTTTAAAAACGTGAGATCTTGAACACAGTGAAATGGTTGGAATTGAATCTTGGAAACACATTTATTAAAATGATGTAGGTAGAAAGCATATATACTTTTTAATCTATACAGTTTTATACAAGTATTAATTAGTATTAGTATTATTAAAAATGTTACACTATTTAAACACAGAAGCACATACACATAATTATTACATAGTCCAGTAGAGGTAAAATAAAAGATCCCCTATATGTTTTCATCCTAATCTCACTAGCCAACTTCTAAAGTAACCACCATGAAGAGTTTAATATATCTTTCTAGATACTCTATGCATTTCCTTTTTTATGTATCTATATGTGTCCTTTTTATATGTGCCACTATATGAGATAGCTAACTAATTGTCTACAGACTTTGGAAATAATTAGGGAGATTATAGTACATGTAAAGCTCCGTAATTTTTTGTTCTTCTTAATACATATATAATTCACTATTTTTCTCTTGACTGATATATCTAATTTATTTAAATTACTGCTGATGAATATTCAGGATATTTCACTGTTCTAATAAATAATGCTATAATAAATACATTAGTGGTATCTGTGTATATATGTATGTGCATGCATGTTTATATATATATATATATATATATATATATATATATATATATATGTATTTGGGAACATGTATTCAGTGTTTCTGAACAAGATTTTTAGAAATCTTGTTGGATCAGAGTTTATGTACATTAACTGTTGTGCTAGTGATAAGTCCAGTCTACACTCTCACCAATGCTAGTTTCCTACATTTCTGTCTTGGGATCCAAGAGGCAAGCAAAGAGGAATTACCACAGCCACGGAGCTGAAAGAGAAATCACACAGAAAGACACTAAATCTGAAATAGATGAAGGAAAGTGGTACAAACTGTTGATATTTTCCCTACCTCTGTGAAATGTTGTATATGTTTTGATTTACCAAGAGGCAGCATAACTACTTCAATCTTTCCTTTGCCAGGATCCCTTCCACTCAATGCTAACTCCTGGTTAATGTCCCCAGTTAGTCCTTTAGTGTGAATGCTCATATCACACATTTCATTCCAGCTCAGAAATGAACCTGTTTCCTTAGTTGGCCCAGTTGTCAAAGCAAAGTCCTGATCTTCGTGTGTTATCTCTATCTCACAATGAGAATATGGAGTTGGGCTCAGGATATCCAAATTGTCCTTACTTGGCAGAACAGGTAGAGCTGGAGCACACACCTGGCACTCTAAATCAAGTCTAGCAAATTTTATGCTATACTTTACTGACTCAACTTTTGTCAAAAAGTAGAGAAGAGACTCTGACATTAAGTTCTGAATTTTAAATTTCACCTCTACATGGCTTGTTTTCAGATGTGAGAAGTTTGGAGGCAGTCTCCTCATACAGATTTTGAAAGTTTTCTTTGCATATATTTTAGACAAATCCAAACTACTTAGACTTGGACTGATTAGAATCTTCTCCCTTCTTGAAGCAATTCAGGTAGGAGGGGATTGTGGCTTATCTGAGAATTTCCCTTCCTCTTCTTAGGCATCCTTAGAGCCCCTCCCCAAGCAAGTATTCAAAAGTTGAGCTCATTCTGACAGACTTTTTAGGTGCTCTATTAATCAGGTTTCTATAGACAAACAGAACTAACAAGATGTGTATACAGAGATTTACTGCAGGGAATTGGCTCATGTGACTATAAAGACTGAGAAAGTCAAGAGCTACAGTCATCATGCTGGAGATTCGGGAGAGCTGATAGTTAAGTTCCAGTCTAATGCTGGCCATCTCACAACCTAAAAACTAATATTTCAATCTTACTCTAAAGGTGGGAAAGGCCTGATGTCTTATCTCAAGACATCCAGGTAGGGAAAGTTCTCTCTTACTTGCAAAAGCTGTGTTTTTGTTCTAGTCCGAGGTTCCACTGATTAAAAGAATCCTAACCCTATTAGGGAGAGCAGTCTGAATTACTCTGCTGATTCAAATGTTAATCTCATCCTCAAACAAATCCATAGGTACACCCAGAGTAATAATTTGACCAAATACCTGGGAAGCTTGTACCTGAATTAATAAAAAGTTAACTATCACAACTGCCAATGTGTTTGATTTGCTCTACGCAATTTCCAAGTTGTGATAGTTGCAAGTCTGGCCAAGAAACAAGAAAGCAAGGAAAAGTTTTTCCATTCACCTTTCTTTCTCTAATTAAACTTTTAAATTGAAAGAAAAACTTTCTCTCACTATCATTTCACTCATACATTAAAAAAATCAATAATTAACTAGCCAGAATACATTTATTCCAACACATGCTGGCATATACATCAACACTGATAAAAACAGAGTGACAACTACAGAATTCCAGACCTGGAAGAGACTTCACAACTCACTTAAATCATCTCACTCACTCTTCACATCGATATACAAACAACAGAGACACATAATGATATGCAGATGGGAAGACACAAACACAAGTGCAAGAAGTAGAACACAGTCAAATATGTCATGGTTCACACCACTGCAGCAGCACTCCTTTTACCCTGCAAAAACATCAACTATCTTCTCCTCCCATAATCTGATTTCCTCTCACTTTGGCTTCTTATTTATAAAGGCAATTTTATCCTGTAAATACAATCACATCAGACTAATAACATACAATCTCCTCTAATCCTCACATTCATATATCCTTAATATTCACTTTAGTATATGCCTCAAATGCAAAGTTAAAGATAAGCTTAGTATCTGTGTAGATCCCAATCTAATATCAGGCATCTCCAATGGCTAGGGAAGTCTGTGTACAGATGTAAGATCATTGTTTTCTAGGGTATGACAGTTAAAGAAAATGCTACCAAGGCAGAGTGTACATAAGGATAAAAATGTAGAATAATTCATATCACAGTTAACTACAATAAATAATACACACACATAATAAGCCATTGATGGTTCAGAATCAGCACAGCAACCCACTGGAATGAATTCAGTGTGTATCTGTGTTACTAATTGGATTCTCTCTCCTATCTCAAGAATATCAGTATCCTCTTCCAAGTGTTCCCAGACTCTGACAAACCTGCCAATAAATCTGTCTCCTTTCATTCACTCTCAGCCCACTTCCATGTCTCTACAGCTGCTTCTGAAAACTTCCTTTCCACAGGAAATTGCTTCCTTATCTTAAAATTCAAATGCTAAAGGGGTTGACAGGTTGCACTAGTCTAATTTAGTTAAACATACAAAAACAAAAGAAATGTTTATTTTATCAAATCATCATAAGGCCTGAAATAAAGTAGTTCACTGTATTCTCCAAGATCTAACTGCAAAAAAGTTTGCAAAAGAGGACATAAGGAAAAGTAGAGAAATGGGATCATTTCCCAAGGGTCATACTTTGAGTTGAACCAGAGCCCATGGCTTACTCTGTTAGCCTCAGGGAAGTGACAAATTCTGTTCTGCTGGCTACTTTCAGTCTCACACCTTAATCAACATGAAATGATGAACAAATGAATTAGAAACCAAAAAGAAAAGCCCATTTCATTCCTTGTATGCTTTTATGATCCTCTAGTAAACACATCCGCTCTTAGTTTCCTGCTTTTGCTTCTTTGTCATATGTTAAATTCTATAATAAACTGCAAACCTACCGTAGCCTAGGGATGAAATCCCTGGAAATCAGTTGTCTTGATAGAACTCTGAGATGGAGAGATGCTCCACTGTCTTTTTCTATTTTTTATTTTTTATGGCCTTACCCGTTTAAACCTAGACTCTCAGTTTAGAATATTATGATATATATGGTAGAATATTTATTATGTGACCATTAAAAATAATGAAAGAATGAGTTAGATGGATCTATTATAACATAGAAAGAAACCCATGATGTGACATATATAAAATTTATGTATATATTTATTTTAAAATTTTAAAATAGTATAGAAATCCTATATTTATGTTTTATGTGTTTGTTTATATGTATCCTCAAATATTTATATACATATATGTGTAATTAACATATATATTCATGTCTGAAGCATTGTGCAAGTGTGTTGCAAACATCTGAGCATGAATCAAAATGATCTATAAATATTTAAGCAACCTTAAAATACTTGTTTCCTTTTTGTTCTGGAGAGGAGATTTTACAGGTCATGAGAAAAGCATATTTCATGTAGATTCATACATTCAAAAATTATGTAATTTTTTTCATTTTCTAAAATACCTAATAAAAAAGAAAATCATTCTATGTTCCAGTTTATGTGTGTATGTGATCAAAATTGTGTTCATGGCAATTTGCAAATATGCATACCAATGGCTTTTAAACCTCCAGAAATGAAAGACACATACAATAGTGTCTTCATCACTTTCTGATTGCTGGGAAACACTACAAGACACCCACAAGTTAAAGGCAGTGGCAACTTATTTTGGCTTATGTTTTTAGTTTATAGTTGGCAGGCTCTAAACCAGGAAGGCATTATAGAAAAGGTTTTGGAAGGAAAACTGCTTGTGACATGGTGTTCAGGAAGCAGAGCACAAAGGGCTGAGGTAGGAAGCAAGATACACCATTCCAGGTCAGGTCACACTGACCCACATTTACTAACCAGCACCTTCCTCCTAAATCATATTTAGCTATAGCATCCTCATGATTGTATCACTTTTCACAAACCTGGCCTATCAGCATATGAAGCTCTTAGTGGACTTTTACATACAAACCATAACTGAAAGTAAGAATGAGTGGGATAAAAGGGCAGTCTTGATCTATTTAATAGTCAACTAGGAGGTCCCCTTCAAAGAAAATAATACTGTATCAATAAAAAGTTAACAAGTTATTATAACTAATGACAAATTGCAAATGTGAAGATAAATGATCAATAGCACCGACATCACAAAGTTCAAGAAAATTGCATTAAACTTAGAAATAGTAAGTACCTGACTCACTCTTAAATACTTTTTCCTTATATTTTTAGCTACAAACCCATATTACTGTTTCATATGACAAAGATCTTATAAAACTGTTTTGCACTGGCACAATATAAAAGTAAACTGAACTTACTTCTAGAATTTTTCTCCCCTACTATCCATATCCAGCCAGTGTTTAGTCATAGGACATATTCATGCTACAGTGTTATCTTTGACCCTGCCCTTTTATGTCAAATGCACTCTTGTGATTGGTCAGTGGAATAATTGGCAACAACCTAGTAACCTGGCATGAATATGAACCACATAAGTGTTCTCATTAAATCCAAAGGAAGTATAACTTTGATCCAAATTCATACTGTCCACATTGCCCATGAATAATCCAACAACACAGAAAGATCTAAAGGGTTTGGGAGATTTGAAGTGAAAAGAATTATTGCCTTAACCTTCATGGTTAAGATACTTCATTTTTTGCAATTATTACAAAAAAATATATGGCCATGTGAGCCTTTGTCTGGGATCTTGGAAGAGTAATATATCAGGCAGGGACCTGAAGTGTAAGCTCTATCAGTCTCACAGCTTTGTCCCTGGATCAGCCAGGGGAGTCCACAAATGGACAGGATAGTTAGGGGTGTGGGGGAAACATTGAATAAGAATCTTAGAAGGCAAGAGGATTTTCTAAAAGACCATGAGACACTATGTCAAGTTTTGATGATAAATCAACAAATACAAAGAGAAAAGTAATTGCTAGATTTTCAACATGCACATCATTGTTCACTTTGGCAAAGCTTTTAGGTGCAATAGTAAGATTGAAAACAAAAGTAGATAAAATTGTGGAGAATGAGTATGGTGAGACAGTGCAAGCAAATGTATTCATTTAGTTTCAAAGGAAGATTTCCTTCCTGTGTTTGGGAAAACTTTGATTTTGCCCACATAGGTGATAAGTTCTTCATGTTCTCATCTACCATAACAAAAATTATCTCTTTACACATCCCACTTTGTACTGAGACCTCCTTATGATTAGTGACAAGAACTTTCAACCTTTTACTTCCAGTGCCTCTTAGCAAATATTTGTGAATGAATGCCTTTCAGATACAATTTTGCTCACATCTTGTTGTCTAGAATTCTTCTTTTATGGTCACCATATTTAATTCAAGAAATCTACTCCTTTGAAAGAATGTTATATAGAATCTCACATCTTTGGTTATATTTACAGCTAGAGAGTAAGGGAGACAGGGATTAAAAATTCATTCTTAAGAAATTCAATACTAGCCAAGCATGGTGGTTCATGCCTATAATCCCAGCACTCAGGAGGCTGAGGCAGGAGGATCATTGCAAGTTCAAGGCCAGCCTGGATTACAAAGTGAGTTCAAGAGAAGCCTGAACTACATAGTGAGACCCTGTTTCAAAGAGATAAAAAAAAAAATGAAAAAGTTCAATACTTTCCAACTCAACTAACAGATATTGAACATAATTATTCCCTATACCCTAAAGCTTCACAATAAAATATACCTTTTAGGCTACAAGTGAAAAAAGTTTCATGGAATTTGACAAGTGGTGAGATAAATGTTCACATCCCAGAAGGAAGGGTAACCAGGATATCAAGAAGCCACCCTGGAAGTTTGAAATGAAGTTTTAAGAAAGGAAAAAATACACAAGTGAAATGAACAGAAATTTCATTTCAGAAAAATTGTACATGTGTCCTAATGCAAGAAATTTGCAAGATATAAGAAATAACAGTATGTATCTGAAAAAGCTTTAGGAGCCTAATTGTAAACTACACTGCAAAGAATGTGAAGAAACATGCATTAGGCTGAAGATCACACACACACACACACACACACACACACACACAAATTAAAGAAGTTTATTCAAAATTACAAAGCAAGAAGAAATTTGATTTCCAAGCCTTTCTTGAAAGTTAGAGTATATCTACTCATTTAGTAAGGATCTTATCTCCTATATTGTATTCCCAAGAAATAAACAGATCCTTTGTCTCTTTGTCAGGACTTTACCATATACTGTATTCACTGACCTCTGGTTTTTAAAGTTCTTGGAAGTTAATCTCACCACAGGTGCAATACAGTCACAGTGTTTTTACTGATGATCTGAGAGTGAAAACAATTCCATACATTTCAGTAGGAACACTGTCATCTGTCTTTTGTGTTCATACAGTCATTCAGATTTCCAGTTCATACCAGCTCAATACCACTTCCAGGCAGGACTTAGAACAGTTAAAGAGTTCACAGTGAAAACTGAGCCTGCAAAGAGTTTAACAAGGTTCCACAGAAGAAATGTGAGGGCAACATAACAGTAATATTTATAATAATAATAACACACCAAGGTCAGGAGTTGATAGTAGTGGAGCCAGGGATGGATAGGGCTGAGAGATTGCCTATACTATATTACAAACCCATACATGCTGGATGTGAGGGAGAACAAAATATGCTTTTAAATTGACACAAACATTTTGGGATCTTTGTATTATTAATTTATTTAATCTCCCCCAAGAGTAAAGAAGGTATTTGACTATTGTCCCTTTTAGGGGTTGAATTGTGTTCCTCAAAAAATACTGAAGTGTTAATACTGGCTTCCTGCAAATGTATTTAGAAATACGTTCTTTGCAAATGTAATCAAGTTAGCAGAAAGTGATGAGTATTCATCCAATATGACTATTGTCCTTCAGAAGAGAGGAAAATTTGGACACACACACATACACAGACTCATACAAAGTCAGAGGCAGAAACTGGCATTAAACAATCTACAAGGCAAGGAATTACAAGGATCGACAGCTGTCATCAGAAACAAGGAAAGAAGCATGAAACAGATTATCCCTTAGAGTTCACAAAAAAAAGTCATCCAAGGTGATGACACCTTGGTTGTGGATTTCCTGCCTCTAGAACTGTAAAATTAAGAATTTACGTTGTTTTAAATTATCCAGTTAGTGATACCTTCTGAAGAAGCCTTTGGAATATGTTTCCTTTAGTAGATAAACAATAATAGCTTTGGAGGCCAAATAATTTGCTTATAGTCATGGATAATGAAATGGAAGCCAGCTCCACTTGTCTAAGGTTGAGCTATCCTCTACCCCTGATCTCCTGCACCCCAATGTTGCCTTCTCATGAGGTGCTGCTTACATGACAAAACATGTTCGGTTTACAAGGCCCTCCTTTAAGTATCTGTAGCTTTGCTTGGTTTGTCATTATATTTACTCTGGGACTACAGATTCCTTGGCACAGTGTTTTTATTTTTTATTTTTTAGGCAATAGGAAAGAATGTTAAAAATACATTCTTTATATGAAAGTAAATGTTCTTAATACTTAATAATACTTTATAACCTGCTTATATTCCTAAAACAACAACGGCTTTTGGGAATATTTGGCTTTGCCTCATACCACACAGCTATAAAAACTCTGGTATCAACTTCCAGAGGAACAACTGGAAATAACCCTTAGTCCATGTGTGTTGATCTCAAGGCTGAACAATTCCTTTGCTATTCATTATCAAATTTCCTTAAGCATTGTTGGTGGATCACCCACACCTCTACATTACATTTGGTTTTTATCTGTCTCAGGGCGTAAACTAGGCTCCAGAACAAAGCTCCTTACAAGCTATGTCTTAAGTTTTTCCCTGCTGATATGTCCCTCTCCAATGTGGTGTGCAAAATGCTGATTTCCACTTTCCTAGCTGACTCAAAAATGCCTCCTATCTGTCTGTGACAAGACTGACATATTTGTCAGTATTCTTCTGGCTCCTCAACATTCTCTCTTAAAGGGAGATATATACAGGGCTTGTGGAACCCCTGGCTAGAACGAGTCTCTTTTTTAAGGATCTGAACTAAAGTAAATCTCACTGCACAGACTGGAAGACCACTGTCCCACCATTTGATATCCTCTGGAAAATAGTAGTGCAGGGTGTGCTCTTGTTTGATCACTTAGTGCTCATTGAATTCATGATACAAATGTTTCACTTCCAATCACAGAGTAAGAGTGCTCATGACAGTTACACCGCACAGTGAAAACTGAATTTGCAGACCCTTCTTTCCAAGGGCTCAGACATTTAGAATGCTAACACTGAGGTATGGTGTTAGACAATTTGTCCTCACAGTTATTCCTTCTCTGTGAGGAAAAAGAATAAAATGGTACATGTACTACTGAATCCAAAACCATGCTTTTCAAAATTCTCATTGTTTCCATTTCTTGCAAAATGGAAATTCAATGAAAACATTTAAACATACAAGTAGAAAAACCTTAGGAAAAATTTCTCATTGACTAAAGCATAAAATAAAGTCAAGTATTAGAGCCTAAGATCTTTTCTAGAAACTAACAGAACAAGTCCCTACATAATTACACAACATATTAGTCATAGCTCCCCAGTATCACCTAACAGTTTTCATTGTTTACTTTTATTGACTGAAATATCTTTGTAGAGTGCTGAAATTATAGATCTTAGAAAGATCGAGCTTATAAAATGCCAAACTTAGTTTATAAGATGCCAAATATATATCCAATCGTGCTTTCTTTTCAAACATAAAACTGCAGAAGAGTGTGTGTGTTTACATGTGTGTGCGTGCGTGCACATTGTGCATGCTTAAGTATGTGTGACTGTATGTACGCAATGCTTGCTGCAAAGCTGCCAACTCTCATTCTTTCAGAATGAGGTGATTCCATTTATTGTCTCAATTTCAATTTGCCTGGGGCCTAAAATAAAGAGAGTCACAATTGATTTCAGTTGGATATTTAGAAACTCATTCAGATTCTTTCTGAGTCAATTAGATGATCACAAGTTGGCAGCTCAGTAAATTTCCTGCTGGGAACTAGATTGCAAGAGAAAGAAAATAAAGATATTATGTGCAATTGTCCATCAAGAATCAAGAGTTCTGAATGAAACCATAATTGAAACACCTGTTCCCTTACTTGCTGGGTCCCATTTTGAGTACAAAGATGAGAAAAATATTTCTGTGCTATTCCTGTGACATAATAAAAATATGTATGTAGTTAGTATCTGTACTCACTTTGAACTGAGTTCATAAAATCTTTGCAATTTCCTAAGTGCTAAGAGTGATAGGAACATCTTCTGTTAATTTATTTGGTGTTTGTTTCAAATTTGTGACACAAGAACTTGGAATCTTTGCAGTGGACATGTTCTCATGGGTTCGTGAGATAGTGGTCTGGATGGTCACCAAAGTTGATATTCTGCTCTCATAATACTTCTGGGAAGGAAAGAAGGAGTGGAGACAGACTTAATCACTAATGACCAATAATTTAATCCATTGTGACAACTTTCCAAAACCCCCATAAGATCTCTAAACAATGGGACTGAGACTTTCCAATTTCATGAAAAAAATTATTTTTCCAAGAAATTATATATTGATAACCTGTTTTGTCTAAATCTCAGTACTAAGTTTCACTTACAGAAATAAAATGCCATCACAGTTACAAAAAGAAATATTACTTGTATGCCAGTATGCATTAAAAATTATTTTCACTGCATTCCTCCAAATCCCATAATTCATTGACTATCCCATTGTCCATGATTGAAGGATACAAGGAAGGAAATTAATTCCTTAATTATTTGACAAGGTAAGAGACAGATATGTTTAGACTAGTAAAATACTCTAATCAACTATTATTCCATTTATGCATGAAGTCATTATTCAGGATTCAGCCACATGTGGAAGTCTCTTGAACAGAACAAGTATTTCATCAGCTTCAATACTTTCGTCTAGAAACTCAGTTATGGAAAATCTCACCAGCACATTGTATAAAAAGAATCAAATTAGCAACTAAAGATAAACTTAAGGAAAATGTAAAGAATATATTCTGTATAGATATACAATATATAAAATAAATATATGTACAATAATATACATAAATAAAATATTTAAAATTCCTCTCCAAACAAATGGCTCAAAACATTTCTGATGTTCATGGAAAGAAAAAGGCATTTTTATAATTTAATCTTGCTTGAAATTAAAATGCAAAAAAATATGAGAGGGATTTAAAGATCATGCAACATGTTGAGAACCATTTAATATATTTCAAATGTAAAGTAACTTTCCTAGCAAACTTTCATATTTAGAGTTGTCTCAGCTGATAACTAACAGATCCAGCTGTAGCATATTTTCCCTCTTGAATGGGGTAGACACAATGGAAAAAAAGAAAGAAAGTTATTTTTCATTATAGTAAGTGAAGAGGAAGCACATGTCTATTTGTCTTTTTTTGGTCAGAGGTGACTGAACAGTTACATCCTCAGTTGGTTTGGTCAAGGGATATATAGTGTATTCTTATAATGGTTAATTTTATTTGTCCTCTTGATTGGCCACAAGATGTCCAGATATCTGATTAAATTAATTTCAAGGTATATCTGTTTGCATGTTTCAGATTAACATTTGAATCTGTAGACTATGTAAAGCAGATTTCTGTCTCCAACATTGTCATGCATCATACAATCCAAAAAAGGATCAGAAGAAAATAAATAAGGCAAAGGAATAATGGATTCTTATTTTCTCTGCTTGACCACTGATCCGCCCTTGGAATTGATGGTTGTCAGATCTTCAGATTCAGGGTGAGATCTGCACCACTGGTCCTCCAGTTCCTAGTTCTTTCAATAGCACATCTCCCCAGGTCCCTGTTTGGCTTGCTGGTGGCAGACCTGGGAAATTTCAGCTTCCATGACCATGGAAGCCAACATCTTATTCCAAATAGGTAGATAGATAAATAGATAGTAGATAGATAGATAGATAGATAGATAGATAGATAGATAGATAGATATGATGCACAGATAATAGATAAATACATGACAAATATGATAGATGGATAAACATATAGACAGATAACAATCTATCTCTATATATCTATATATTTCTCCAACAAAAAACAACCAGTATCTATTATAGACTAAATATTGTTCTGGCATGATTTACCTGCTGATTTCACTGTCATGTTTAGTGTCCCATAGACTGAGGGGACAGTGATAGTGAGGGGAAGACTCTATTCACTGTTTTTATCAGAATCTCTTTTCTTTGCTGATGCCTGAGAGAAAATAGAGCTTTCCTTACAAAACTGTGCAGTATTTCCTGTTACATATTAGAGTTCTCCAAATAAATAGCATTATAGTATATAAATGTATAGCACATAATAAAGTATGTGTATATACAATGTAATGCATATTATTTAAATATTATACATATATGTGATTATATTATATGATGCTGTGTATATATTAATGTATACAATAATATATTAGTTTAATATTGTATCTATAGGTTATATATGCATGTATGTGTGTATAGATACACATATACATATGTGTGTATCTGTGTGTATGTGTCTGTGTGTGCATGCGTGTATATGTGTATACATCCGTCTGAACACTTACAAGTGTTGCTTTAGAAAACCTTGACTAATATCATTACACTAGAAAATGTCCTGGAATTTTGTAATGGAAGAGATTTTTTTTTACCGCAGACCCAGCAAGGCAAAGATGGTTTTATGTGAACCAAGGATAGAGTCTTCCCCTTACCACTGCCATCACTGCGGTTCACAAAGGGCTGAACATGGCACTGAATTCAGCAGACAGGCCATGATGAAAATCTTAGTTGAGCTTTTGAAACACATCATCAAACAGCAAGCAAAATCTGTTACATGGCACAAAGGAAGGCCTAAAAATATCTCCTAGATACTTCAAATAAATTTTAAGTCAATTAGTTGAGGATCTAGAAACAAACAAACAAGAAATAATGGTACACTCAGTTTGGGTAATTGAGGAAAATTTAATAAAAGCACTATATCTGGGTAGAGCTTAAGAAAAGTAACAAGGAAAGAGAAATATCTCAGGGTTAGTATCAACTCTTCTAAGCTTCAGGCCAGAAGACAGAGGAAGTCAGTAACTAACTAGAAACTTGAGAGAGAATTCCTCACAGGGCCAGCCTGCTGGGAACCTCATAGAACTAAATGAGAGTATGGTCTCAAGTTGTAAATACCGTATTGTCTCCCTAATGTAAGAAATGGTAAGAGTACATAAGGTACAAAATCCTCAATAAATATAGTGAAAGGATAAGAAACTGCTCAAGGGGAAGAACTAAATCAGAGAGTCAAACATGAAGAGAAATCTCAAAGATGAATTTTGAAAACTTAGGAAAGAAAGGTGGAAATTTTTTAAAAAAAATTGACAGCCAGTGTCAAAGAAGATGAGAAAAGTACTTCAGATTTAAGGAATTCAAAATTTTGAAAGCAATAGAAAAAAGAACATGAAAGGCCATTGCCTTTGGAGAAATATGTGCTTAGAATTGAAAGACCATAATAAATTCTTCCTCTTTGCATCTATGTACTTATCTATTACTTGAGTAAGTTTTTTTTTTCCAAAATGCACTCTTTATTTACATAACTACAGTAAAGGACCCAAACCAACAACAACAACAAAAAATATTGAACTGTAATTTCAATCCCACAATTTAAGGGGACACACTTTCTCAGCATCTGTGGGCAACAAGGAACTGATGGTAACACTCCTGTCCCAAAGACTGCAGTAAGGGTTTACTGAGTTCATTGACTGCACAAAAGTGTCCACAGTAAAGTAAGCAATTCTTTGGGAAGCTAAAAAATAACACAAAAGTAAGAATAAAGGCATAGTGAGATCAAAAATTCTAACCCAGCTTAAATTACCATAAAGAATAAAATTGCTTTCTAAATTATGAAATTTGCTTATAGCTCTTTTGTTTTCCTTGAATCTTTTTGCCAGCAGTCAGTGAGTTAGGCATATTAGACTCCTCAGTGAGGCATATTGTATTGCAATGTTGACAAAAGACTGAGGAAAAGAAGAAATTCAGAGGGTCTGGAGGATTGACTTCTTTAGGAAACAGCTTAGTAGCACATATAGAAGAGCTGCTATAACTGTAATGTACTCCAGACCTGGCTTACTATTCCACAGAATCATATTTAATGGATGCATTAAATATTAGATAGCAGAACCGTGGGTTTAGTTGTCTTTCCAGTTACAATGTGTCCTTAGCTGCCAGCTGATAGTCACAGGAGCAACTCACTTAGAGGGCACTTCAGGACTCAAGCAGAGTCTGGGTTTGAAACTAGGCAAGGCTTAGGGTCTAAACGACCTAAAGAATAACGTGTTTAATTAAGGAAATGAGGGCAGTGCCTCCTTGTTCATTAACCACTGAGTCTGAGGCCCATGATATTTTGAACAATCCAAGAAAGTGTTTCATTTTCTCCTAAAATCAAAAGAAAAAATATTTATCAGAGTAATAAGTATATCACAATGAACTCAGCCTGAATATTTGTTTTTATGTTAATATAGCCATAAAATAAATTTTATATCTTTTATGGAAAAAGAAACCTGGGCATAAATGAAAAAAATACCTAGGATTCACAAAAGTCCTAAATGACCCAGAATGGGGCTAGACAGAGAAGACAGGAGATCCGTAGCCATGTGCATGGGTTCACACAGGCATACTGGACCCTGGCTTTTGATAGGAACAAACTCTCACTTGGCCACTTTTCAACCTTAGAATTGGCTCCAGAGAATGAGATGAAAACCATCGATCCTCAGGGCTTGAGGAAGCAAAGACAATTGATGAAGATTTCTCATGATTAGAGGTTTGAGGGCAATAATTTCAACACATGAAGCTAAAACTTGGGCCTGAGTAACCACCACCACTAGTCAAGTTAACAAAGCAAATGCTGGCTCTCATAGGTCTTTCCACCTCCTGACCTGGTTTGTGAATCAAAATTAATTAAAATCTGAAGCATCATTTCTCCCACATCCTTAGTCTGTAAAGGTCTGTAAAGCAATTAATCCTCCAAAAACCCTGGAACAAAAAGTGAGGTGTTGATAGGTAAATAACAATAAAGATTAAAAGAGTGAACAGTTTTCTTGCTGAAAAGATGCCCATGATTTTTAAGCTTTTTCCCTAAACCTGTTCTCATCCATGGAAATCAAGAGAGAGAGAATGTGGCAGTATTAGACTTAATCATAAAACCTATCAACAAGCAGCCTTCTGCATTCCCCATCTGTGAGAAGAACAGTATTCTGTCTGCTCTAAAAACATGCTAAGGAGAAACACAATCCTTCTCACCAGAATTACTTTTCAGTTCATCATTCACTCAGAATGCACGAGGCTCTGTGTGGATAAGAGGATATGACAGTGACTCAAGCCAAAGAAAGATCACTTTACAAGAGACACCTGCATCCAAAAGCTGGCATGGAGATTTCATGCCCATTTCTAGGCTGGGTAACTTTTGAACAGGGCCCCAAACCACAAATTTAATGCTTTGGTGGCTTGTGTCATTCATAGAAACAGTCATCAATGGAACCACAGAAATTGCTTCCTTAATAAGACTCCTGCATAAGGAGTTTTATTAATATTACATTGCCAAAATAATCTATCAAATAAGTTTCATATCAAAGCTATGTCTGTGGGTGTTTTTGTTACCTGAGTACATTACATAGTCAAAAGAAGTTTTTATCATTTCCTCTGTAAAGGTTTTGAAACAACAAAACATTCAGGCCCTGAGAGCTTTATAGTATTCCACCAAGAAATTTAGGTATCTCTATGTATATTTCTGAATCTTCAACTGTCTTCCAGCCTGACAGCATCAAACTGCCTACAAATCCAGTTGAAATTCCTTTCAGATGGTCAGTTTTAGAAGGGTAAATACTGTGTGATCTCCAGACAGCAGAATAACAATCCAAGTTGTCAGGGTGGCAGTTGATCTGTCAATAAGTCTTTTACTCAGTGAAAAATCCTTAATGTAATTAAACATTTTCTAAGGCAAAGCAAAACCATGAGTCATCTACTAGAAACAATATCAAAGAGAATGGCAAAAAATATCATTTACCAGGATCTTGTCACTCACAGTAAGCCTATATTTAGATAAGAAAGTTGAAACCTGAGCTACATTTGATGACAGATCCCTGGGCACAACTGGAATGCTTTATGCTTCAATGCAGAATGGATAGAGTCACATCAACTTCTGGCAAAAAACAACTCAGCACCTAGAATTCAAGCCATCAGATCCTAACTTTCAAAACTGTTTACTGAACTTAGCCTGATAACTTCAGTAGCCCAGTAACTTAGGGTTTGGGGAATCCTGAGATAAAACTGAACTATGATGAACATTGCACAGTTCTCCAGCTAGGAAATGGGTAGGGAACAAGAGTCTTACAAATCCTTTAAAAATTGCATATAGATCATTAGTCACTACTTAATGATAACCACAGGTGAAATATTTTAAGATAGTTAATTGTAGATAATAGAGAATGTAGAATGAGACACTTACTGGTGGAAACTACTAAGTGTAAAAATTACATCTATGCACTTGAGCCTACTTGCTCTACAAAATACACATTTTAACTTACAACAAATGTAACTATAGGAAGAAATAGAATAAATTTAAAATTTCACAATATGAAATGCTTTCCAAGATAAAAAATAATTAAAATTAAGATCAATACACTTCATTACAAAACATGTAAAAATTCAACATTCATGTTCTAAAATAAATTTTTAAAACACTTAAAATCAGACCATTTCAAAAAAGTATTACAATGACCTTGTGTCGATTTGCAAATGCTTTCAATTTATCTATGTTACATATACATAAAAGACTGACCTAAATGGATAGACATAGTGTTTATTTAATAAAGGAAATATAAATGGCTAGTAAAACTATAAATAAAGAAATGTAAATTAATATGAAAATACCTGTGCCATTTTTTAAATGATAAACATAACAGAATTTCAAAAGAAATATCTGGTAACTATTACCTTAACATTGATGGAAGTATAATTTGGAAAGCATGTTTTTTTGTTTTTGTTTTTCAGACAGGGTCTTGCTATATAGTTCAGGCTGTCCTTAATCATACTATGTAGCCCAGGCTGGCCTCAAACTCTCAGCAATCCTTCTACCTCAGCCTCCGGAGTACTAGAATTATAGGTGTTTGCCACCAGGCCAGGCTTGGAGCAGCATTTCTAAAAACAATTTCATTACAGTTATTAGGAGGCTGAAAAACTATTCAAAGTATACACGTGAATCTTGGAAGCTAGTTTAGAGATTTCAGTAAGGGAGTATATGTTATATGGATATTCTTAAGGGAAGAATGGTCATTCTCTCCATTTCCCAAGGGAGTACCATTGAGATTGATGTGGGAATAAAGTGACAGATGGTTGCATCAGCAGAATCCTTGAAATAATTTAGGTGTAGTAGCTACAAGATAATCTACACAACCAATTTTTAGGCTGATCATTCTCTACAACATCACTTCCTAAATAATAATATATTCATATAGATTTACTTACAAAGTTCTTCATTTACAGTAAGATATTTATGGCTTCTGGTAATTTATAATAGGAAAGAGAAAAGTAAAGTTGTTCAAAAAAAGGAACAAATTCACATCCATATTAATACACACTGTATATACTAAAACACATTTCATACATAGAATTTAAATAATAAAATTCATTGATAAAAATATATAATAGCTGCAATATTAAAATGGATGTAGGCAGGAAAACTATAAAATATGTGATGTTGATCTCTGAATTATAAAATGGTGTTTAACTTCTAGCTTTCTATAATGAATGATGAAGTCAGTAAAATCAATTTGGTTAATACTTAATACAGAACTAAAATTCTATTTAATAAAAATGAATGATTTAATATCAATTTATAGTCTTCTTTCGAAGGATAGTGTACAGTCCTTAAATTTTCATATCTTCTCTACATGTTCTTAAAAATCAAAATTGCTTAACTATTCTATTTTTCCCTCGGTTTCCTATTTTCTTACATAGAAACATCAGCATTAAAGTTGTATCCTCCATGAATTTCTAAATCCCATAGTATAACAGCCCTGGATGTCACAAATGACATGTAACAGTGGGGGGAAAAAAGGAAACTAGTAAATGCTATTTTCACTATTGGCTTTGTATGGAATTGTACTAATGTTCTTTAAGGAATTTTGGACTACCTCTAAATAACAGCTGTGAGGGGGAACTGCAGTACTTCAATCCTTGTTTTTGGCAGTAAGTATTTGTTTTTAATGTGAAAGCAAACAAGGAAAGAAAACCTTTCCATCTGCTTTTATCAGAAAAAAAGTCAAACGGAAGTCACAGTATACTTAGCAAATAGCACTTGACTTTAGTGCACAAACACATCCTTCATTTAGAGACACAGCCTCCTAAAGTGTTAGGTCAACATTAGAATGATAAATAGTCAGGGGCTGGGTGCTTAGGGAGATTTTAGGTGATTCTGAGTAGGTCTTCCTGCATTCTGTTTGGGGTTATTGATACTTTATGGAGTTGAATCTCCATATAGAAATTATAAAACATCAATGTTTTGTGTGTGTGTGTGTGTGTGTGTGTGTGTGTGATTGCCACTACAAGCATGCTACACTAATTTTCTGCCTTCTCAAAACTGTCTGTACTTTAGAGATCAATTCATGTCTTTTATTCATTCTGTTTGTGAACTTGTGAAATATCTACCTTACAAATAACTAGAGTTCAAGCAATTGCCTGCCAAGCCCACATGTCATTAGACTGGCCGCATAAAAGTGATAATGAGAATTCCTAGGTACTTCAGAATGTAAAGCAGTGAGTAAGTTGCTAATTAAAAGTGACTTGGGAAATTGGATTAAGATGGCAAATACAGCCAATGTGTTTGTCTCTAAATCCCTACCCAAATCTCCGCAAATGGCAAAAAAAAAAAAAAATTCTTGAACTTTAAATTCATTACCACACTAGAGAACCATAAGGAAGTAAAATTTGTGCCAGAAACTTTAAGAAATTGCCAAATGGGAAGCAGGTGGGATAAATATGCATAGAAGACAGTCTCAAAAGGAGGGTTTCAAAGTTGCTTTATGCCCAGTGATTTGAGGATAGCCATTAGAGCCATTCATTCTATAAACACAAGTAAAAAAGTTTAGCAGAGCAATTAATTGCTCCCTGGCCCTGCGCCCCCCCCCCCCCCCCCCCACACAAACAACAATGGGGATATTTGGAAACCTGCAGCACTGATTGTGTGAACCTGAACCACAAGAGGCAGTGAAGAATCTCCAGTGTCAGAAGGGAAAGGGAGATTCAATGCTGAAAAGATAAGCTCCTTTTTGCTGACATTTGTTAACAGCATGTCTTACCATTGCTTATTATTAAGCAGACTATAGTAATCAGAACTACACCTACAATCAGGCAAATAGGGATTTCTGATTAAAGGTGATATATAATCTAGAATCATGAAATATTTTCGGAAAAGTACCCCATGAGATAAAAGTACCAAGAATAAGGAGAATTAAGACCTAAGGAAAGTAACTTAACTGAGCAAACACCAAAAGGATAGTTTTTAAGATCAGATATAATTTTTAAAAAATGCCTAGCTTTTAATAATTCAGCTTGATAAAATTTGGTAATTGAATAGACTTATATGCTCTTTATAATATGATTTAAAGCATTTATAACACTGTCTTGCCTCTTTCACTCAATTTTACCATAGGCAACTACTTTCTTTTTTTACCATACATTTATTTATTTTTAATTGATACGTAGTATATAGATATATAAATTAGTGTAATATTCTAATTTATCTGTAATTGTTTAGAGGCAACAATTTTCCTGTTGCCCCACCAAAGAGTATTCTTGGTTTCACATAAAACATAAAATGAATTTCTTTCAAGTGATCTCATGTTTTTGATGGCCATCTATGCTGTATACATAATTAGCTTTTACTTTTAGTTGATAAGTACCATTCTATTGAACCACTATAATTCCAATTATTGGCTCATTCTTCAACTGAAAGACATTCTCAGCTTGTTTCTAGTTTGAGGCTATTATGAATAGAGCTGCTATGAACATTCTTGTACAAGTATTTTGGGGTAAGGATGGAATTGGTAGGCCATAAAGTAGATGGAAATTTAACCCTATTTTTAAAAATGTGAAACAGTTCTCAAAAGTGTCTGTACCATTTGGCAATTCCACCTAGCAATGTATTAGATTTCTGTTTGCCCTACATCCCAACCAACATTTGGTGGTGTCAGTCATTTTGATTTTAGCCATCCCAGTGGGTATCATGTGGTTTAAATTTGCATTTCTATGAGGAGTAAGGGTGTTGAGCACATTTTCATGCACCTGTGGGAGCCTGAGATATCTTTTGTAAAATGTTTGCCAAAATATAATTTTTGTTTACAAGTCAGATTGTTTTTACTGTCAATATGTGGAGGTCTTCCTATATTCTGAATATGAGTCTTTTATCACATACAAAAAGGAATCATATTCAAGATATATTGACTGGTACCTTGATCAATAGTCAATTGATTATGCAGAGTTACATTTCTATACTGCACTTGTTCATCAATATTTTAATCCTTATGATTCTGGCTTTATACCAAGGCTACAAGACAAATTATGTTGTGCTTGATACCGTATTCTCCCATTTTAGAATTATTTTATGTGGCTTAGATTCTTTGAATCTCCATATGAATTTGTTGTCTTTGGTGGGGAAAAAGCAATCAAAGTTTTGACTGAGCTTGTTTTGAGTCTTGTGATCAATTTGAAAAAGATAATTATTAAGATAATTATCTTAATAATATTTAGCTTTCAAATCCATAAACATGGAATACGTCTCTATTTGTCTGGTTTTCTTTAATTCCATTGTCAATGTTAATAAATTTTAGTACAGAACTATTAATATCTTTCAATAAATATATTACCAATTATTCAATGATTTATAATGCTTTGTGAATTTTTAAATTATAATTTAATTTTCCAGTTATTCATTGTTAGTATATGGAAATGAAATCTTTTAAAATGCTTGCTTCTATAGTTCAATTATAATATGTCAGTTATTAGTAATAGTTTTTGTTATGATATGTAAATAATCATATTGTCTAAAAAGAACAGAAATTTTACTTTTATTTTTTAATTCATGTGGCATTATTTTTCTTGCCTTGTCACAGTGACTAGGATGTCTAATTCACTATTAATTCAAAGTAATGAAAATGCTTAGTAGTTGCATGACTTAGTCAAACTTTCATTTACTGCTTAATTTTTATTACTGCTGTCTCCCATGGATTATTATTTTGATACCAATACTAGGGTTCAAAACACTAGTAACAACAAAACAATGTGAAAAAATTTAAGAGGTATACCTCACTACATTTTTTTGCCTTTTTTATTAATGAAGTTTATATGTATGCTTTAGGCATGCATAGTGATCACATTCACAATGGAATTTGTACATGTACATGTTATATACTAATTTTTTTCCTATTTCCCCACTCCCTTCAATTCCTCTTCTCCTCTGTATTTACAAAAAATTTGTTTCCACTTTTTTCCTTGTTTACTCATTTGTTTTATTTCCCTTTACTTTCTTTGGATGACTTTTATTTCACTTTTATAGAGATTTTATATTATGAAAGAATACTGATTCAATCAAATCAGTATTCTGTATTTATTGAGATTAAACAATGTTTCTGATTTATCTCAAAAATGTGATAAATTACATTAACTGAATTATTAAAAAAAATGTTAAACTGTATTAGTCACCTTTCTGAATGTGTAATAAAATATCTGAGAAAAAGAAAGAAAGCAAAGTTTATTTGAACTCTAAATTCGAGAGGATTTCTGGACCTGTTGTAAGGCAGTATATAATGATGAAAGGGTGTGATAGAGCAGAACTGCTCACTTCATGGGGAAAAAATCAAAAGAAGAAGGGAAAAGTCAGGATAAAATATACCCTTCAGAGGGAAATGCAGCTAGATCCACCCCTGTGCACCACTGCTGCCTTCAGAAAGCTTGCTTCCCATGGGTAGCCAGTGCAAGCAGCGAGATACAGCCAGATACATGATGTGTGACCAAAAGCCACCAATGGAGACCTTGCTTCCTTCAGGCAGCCAGCACCCACCAAAAGAACCAGACAAACACACTTCATAGTGCCTGCTATCATCAAGGGTGTCTCAGTGTGGACACACAGGCTGAGAGAAGAAGCAGCCTGCCACCACACACCCCTGGGCATCGAGGAAGTCTCAGTGTAAGTGCACAGGTCTGGAGAAGCCCCACCCATGCTCTGTGTCTTCCCTGAGAACCTGGGTTCAGAGAAACCCAGGTGCCTACCCATTCCCATTCCCACCATGGAGGAGCAGCCAACATGAGAAGTGCCTAGAATTCCACAACTGGCTTGGAGAATGTCAAGCTGAAGGAGCTAAAGGCAACCTCAGGCCTTCAACCCACACCCAACAAGTCTGGGAAATATGGTCATGGAATAAAATAGAAGTTACACACCCCAAATCTCCAAGAGTATAGCAACTGAAGTAAACAAACAACTTCATGACACTGTAAAAGTAGTCAGATCAGAAATAGTCTCAGGTAAAAGAAGAAATCACAAACATAATGAAAGAATTGCTGAGCACATCTAAAGAAGACACAGAAAAAAAGAGGAGCATAGGAAAATTATGGAAACCTTGAATGAAAGGAATCACAATGCACGAAACAGATTCAAAGAGATATCCAGGAAATTAAAAAGTCTATCAAAAGCTAGCAGCACTGCTTGAAAGAAATGGAGACAGACTTTCAAACCTTGAAGATAGAATTGCAGCTAGTGGTCATGAAGGGAAAGATCTCTTAAAAATAACAAGGAACCAGAAAATAACAATTCAATGGTTGCAAGATGATGCAAAGAAAAATAATTGAAGAGTGAAAGGTATCAGCACAGAAGCAGGGGTTAATACAAATGAAATAAAAAGACTATTTACAGAAGTAATAGCAGAAAGTTTTCCAAACATGGGAAAAGGACTTGGCATACAGATAAGTGACACATAGAACTGCAAGTAGCTATAACCAAAATAAATCTACACCCAGACATATAATAATCAAGATCCCAGAATTCAGCACAAGAAAAGAACAATGAAAGCTGTTAGAAAAAAGAAATAGGCCACTTAAAAAGGAAACCAATCAGAATCATGCCAGATTTGTCAACACAAACCATCAAATCAAGAAGTGTATAGAGTGAAGTGTTTCAAATCCTGAAAGAAAACAACTTCCAACCCAGACTGATGCACCCTGCAAAACTACCTTTCAAAATTGGTGGAAAAATAAGATACTTCCATGATAAAGAACAACTTAAGGAATGCATGATCACCAAATCAACTCTACAGAGAGTGCTGAAGGATATTCTAGAGACAGATAGAGATGATCATGGTTTCAGGAACAGCAGCAAAGAAGGATTGCCAAACAGGACAGGCAACTGAACAAAGGGAAAAAGTGAGGGGGCAACAGCAGGAGGATAGCATGGCACAAATGAACCAATGTGTGCCAGTTGTAACCATTAATGTAGATGGCCTCAATTCACCAAAAAAAGAAACACAGGGAGAGCAGATCAAGAAACAATATCCATCGATATATTGTATACAAGAAACATTTAACTCGAAAAGAAATTCATAGGCTGAAAATCAAAGAAGAGAAAACAATTGCTCCACATAACAGAAGATCAGGAAAAAAGCAAGGGTAACTTGCCCATCAACCACAGAATGGGAAAGAAAGATTATCATACAATGGAAAGCTACCTAGCTATAAAGTAGGATAATCTCGAGGCTCTGGTAGGTAAATGGATGCAACTGGAGGTCATGCTCATGGGTGAAATGGTTTGGACTCATATGAGTGAGCACTGATTTATTTCCCTAGCATAAAAAGTGAAAGAAGTTCATGGGATCCAGTAGATGTTATGAAAGTGATAGAAGAGGAAACACCAAAAAAGAGAAAGTGGTAACCATGGTTGATTCCCTATTATCTTGTTTTGAATTCTAATATTGTTTTAATAATTTTTTTGATTTGGTTTTATTATGTCTTGATTTGTTAGATTTTACTGTGTCTGATAGTATGGGCAGCTGTTTTGAAGATAATGGGATGTATTATGGTAACCATTGTTGATTTCCTATTATCTTGTTTTAAAGTCTTATAATATTTTCATTCTTTTATTTTGATTGGTTTTATTCTGGTTTTTGTTTCATTTTTAATTATATGTGATAGTATGGATAGCTATTTTGAAGAAAATGGGACATTATGGTAACCATTGTTTATATCCTATCATCTTGTTTTGAAATCCTGTAATGTTTTCATTCTTTTGTTTTGACTGGTTTTATTCTATTTTGTTTTTTCTGATTTTATTATATGTGAAGGTATGGACAGCTATTTTAAAGAAAATAAAAGATATTATGGTAGCCATTGTTGATTTCCTGTTGTCTGGTTTTGAAGTCCTCTATTGCTTAAATTGTTCTGTTCTGATTTCCTTATTCTGTTTTGTTTTGTTTTATTCTCTTTAAAAGAAAAAAATTAAAAATTAAAAAAATACACTCTTCAAAGACATGAAACCAATGACCTGCATCTGCCAACTAGACTTCACCTCCTAAGATTTCTACCACTTCCCAATAGCACCATTAGCTAAGGACTGTGTTTTCAGCACAAATTTTGAAAAATATTTAAGATCTAATCTGGATACCAACTTCACATCTGGATGGAACAAATACTTGGACACAATGTATATACAATGTATACTGGTGGATTCAATTTACTAATATTTTGAAAATTGTCTTGCATGTTTAATCATGAGGCATGTTGGACTTAAATTTTCTTTCTTACAGTAGCTATTTAGGCTTCACCAAACAATGTGGGAAGTCTTTCTTTCTACTCTATTCTCTGACATAGTTTAGATGAGTGGAGGTTATATGCTTCTCAAACAATTGATTAGAATTGATCACTGAAGCCATCTGGTCATGGGATATTTTTTCATAGGAAAATTTTAAATTACTAATTCAGTTTCTTTAACATATATTAAACTATTTAGATTGTCTGTTTCCTTGATTCAGTTGTTAAAATTTGAGACTATAGCGTGATTTCTCCTTTTTTTTTTCTCATATGGCTATTTTTTGTTACTCTTTTACTGTCTTGATCAATCTTGCCAAAGGTTTATCAGTTTTACTAATGTAGAAAAGAGTCATATTTGCTTGCCCATTTTTATTTTCTGCATTCCTGATTTTTGAAAATATTTTTTCTTCTACCTATTTTGGATTTGATTTGCTCTTTTTTCAAGATAATATGCTAACTTTATATTTTTCTTCTTTTAAAATGCATATGTATACTTAAAACAATAAGTTTCAAGATAATGTTGCTAACTTTATATTTTTCTTCTTTTAAAATGCACATGTATATTTAAAACAATAAGTGTAAGATATTTCTCTAAGAAATGGCTTAACAGCAGCAGCTTGCCTCATATTCTTACATATTGAGCTTTCATTACATTTGCTTCTTAAATGTTTTCTAACATATTTCAATTTCCCATACTATTTCTTCTTTAACCCGTAGAACATTTATTTGATATTATGTTTCCTAAACTAATTTGGAGTTTCCAGCTAACTCACTATTACTAATTTCTAACAATTCCATACTGGTCAAAAAAAACTATTTATATGACTTGAATCCTTTGACATATATTACAACTTGTTTTATCATTAGTGTATGCTATGTGTTAGCTAATGTTTCATTTGCAGTTGTGAAGAATAGTTATCCTAAAATGGCTGGGTATGGTTTTCTATAAATAACAGTTTACTCAAGTTGAATACAGTTCTTTTATGGGATATAAACTAACTCTTTTGATAACTACTAATTCTACCAATTCCTCAGAGAGAGGGGTAAAGTTGTAGTATTTTTAGATTTGCTGTGCTTATACTTTTAGTTTTATCAATTTTTGTTACTTCAATGTTAACTCTCTGATATTAGGTGTATTCAAGTCTGGTATCATTACATCTTTTTTATGACTGGACTTTCAGTAAAATATTATCTTTATTCCTAATATGGGTTATCTTGGATTGCCTTTGAGTTCTGTTATTTTTAGAGTACATGTAGCATTACTTTTTAATCTTCTTTCAATCTGAAGGCATCTGAACATATAAAATACTTTCTATTGACAGCATAGTTATTTGCACTTCTAGAAGTTTAACAAATTTATTTGCATCAAATATTTAATATTTTCATTTATTTAACATAACTAGTGCTAGTCTCATGCTTTTCATCATGGTATTTACTTTTTCCCTGTATAATCTTATAGTTATTTACTTTTTTCCTGTATAGAATATATATACTGATAGTTCCATTATTTCTCCTTTTTTCTCCTTCTTTTGGATGAATCAGCATTTTTAAACATTTCATTTTTTCTTTTTGGTGGCAGTACTAGAGGTTGAACCCAGAGCCTTCACACTGAATTACAACCCTATTTCTTTTTTTACTTTTTTATCTTGAGATGGAGTCTTCCTAAGCCACTAAGTTACCCAGGCTGGGCTCAAACTGGCAGTCCTCCTGCCTCAGTCTTTCAGAGTACTGAAAATACAGAACTGGGCTCCTGTGAATAACATCCTCTATTGACTTTTAAAATGTACTAATTCATATTATTTTTCTAATTATGCTTTATAAATTATATCCTTTATCTTTTCACATTCTACTTTCAAATCATATACTTAAATATAAAAACATAGCATTGTAATGAATTTATTCTTCTTCTCAACCTTGATCTCTTTTTATTGTTTTATCTCTGGATATGCTATCAACTCCAAAATACAACCAAGATAGTGCTCAGTAATCCCAGCTCTTGAAAGGCTGGGATTACTGTGAGTTCAAGGCCACTGTGAGTTCAAGGCCAGCCTGGGTTACAAAGTGAGTTCAAGGCCAGCCTGAACTGCAGAGTGAAACCCTGTTTCAAAAAGACCAAAAAAAAAAAATTATTTTTTACCTAATCAAAAAAAATGGCAGTTTAAATAAATTAAAGGTATGCATAAATTAAATGGTCTTTTATATTTAGTCACATGTTTACCATTTCTATCTTCTTCATTT
The DNA here is from genome assembly GCA_004027455.1 of Hydrochoerus hydrochaeris. Taxonomy (NCBI): domain Eukaryota; kingdom Metazoa; phylum Chordata; class Mammalia; order Rodentia; family Hydrochaeridae; genus Hydrochoerus; species Hydrochoerus hydrochaeris. Next base: position 27,423 of record PVLA01006813.1, read on the forward strand.
CTCCCCCACTTCTTATCATTTCTCTGTTTTATCTAGAAAAGTTTTCTTCATCATCGCTTATACAGAAATCTAATTTTAAGATTCCTTTCAGCTTCTGTCTGAAAAATCTATCCCATCTTTGTTTCTGAAGGATATTTTTCCTAAACATAAAAAGCTTTGTGCCGACAGTTATTTTTTAATACATTAAAGATGATATTTTTCATGTCTCTTTTGATTATGATAATAAACTACCATTTGTATCATTGTCTTTTCTTATCTAGTTGCTAAATTTTCCTTTTATGTTTGGTTTTCAGCCATTTTGCTAAAACAGGCTTAGATATCGTTTTGTTTGTTTTTATTGTACTGACAACTGATTGAATTTCTTGAATCTTGCATTGACCCTTCATTAATTATGGAAAATTCTTAGCCTTTGTATTAAAGTATTTCTTCTGCCCTATTATTGATTTTTTCCTCTTTGGGAATTACAAATACATTTTTTAGATGCTTTTAAAAAACTTTCTAGTGTTCATTTGCGAATTTTCTAATGTATCTTCCAATCACTGATTCTTTTTACCCTCTATTAAATCTGAGTTAAGCCTATATTTATTGTATTATTAATTTCCAGTGTATATGTATTTACATTTTTATATGTATATTTTTCTCGTGAAATTACTCATATGTTCTCATATGTTGTCTAACATTTTTACTAGATTCTAATATATATACTCTTAGTTTTATATTTCTGTCTGACTGATTACAGAATTTGGTGAACACTGGACAACATGCTATTGATTCCTTCTTCATGTCTTATTTTCATCATTCCTTGTGTGTCTTATAACTTCTGATAGTATACAAGCCATTTATAGTAAAAATAAAACACAGTAGAGAAAAATGAAACAAGATGTACTTCCAATAAAGAGCGTATATATTCTCTTGTGTCCAGCACTAGTACTGAAGACTATGTTGACCCAGTCTGTAGTTGAGCAAAACATTGGCTTGGCAGGGTCTATTTATATTAGTTAACCACTGGCTACAAATATTGTGAGCAAATAATCAGAACTTTCCATTCACTAGAACTCTAAAAATGGAGGCACATCCACCTAAGGCCAGAAATAGCACAACTGAAGAATAAACAAATGAGTAGGAAGATTTAGTTGTGTTGTATACATACATGTAAAATAAACATAGTAAGATATAGAAAGTATGAGAGAAAGATTGAGAGAAATGAAACATAAATCCAGAGATTTATTTTCATATTGTGATGAAATTTTTAAAATGATAATAGGTAGTGTGTGTTAAACAATTTCCAAACTTGAACATCCATCACAATCACCTGGTGGGCTTCCTAACATACAGGTTCCCGGACTTCACTCTCACAATTTTTGATACACTATATCTTGAGTAGGACCACAAAATTGCAGTACCAAGTATTTCCAGGAAATATTAGCATTGCTGGTCTTTAAAATAATAACATAATTTTAATTTAAGAAATTGAGCCTATAAAATCCCTGCTCTTATAGAACCTATTTCCTAACAGTAGGAGATAACTAATAGACATATAAAATAACAGAACATAATTTTCATGATAATAATAAATGTAGACATTAAAAGATGTGTATAAGCAGAAACTGAGATGAACAGAGGGACAAGGAACAACTTTCTTGGGAATACTGAGAAATAAAAAATGAGAAGGAGTTCAACTTTTGAGGATCCCAGGAAAGGACTGTGCAAGCAGAATAAACAGCAAAAATTGAGATGGGAAGAAATCTGATGTACTCAAGGAAGGAAAAGATCAGTGATAAGCAAGGAAGGAAGTAGTTCTAAAGAAATAACAAAAGCTAAGTGGTAGATGGGAAGAACACTATGTGGGTTTTGTAGATGATAGGCATGCAAAAGAATTTCATTTCACTCTATAAGCAATGGGAAGTTTTGAAAAGTTCTATCAGTCAGAACAGTACATGGTATTTTAACTTTCTGAAAGATAACTTCAGTTATGTGGAGGAGAGATGAAATAGGAAAACTCCACAAAAGAGGAAAACAGAGATGAAAGTTAGAATATTTTAGCATCCCTGGTAACACATGTTCACATGGTTATCTAGAATAGAAACCACGGATATGAGGAAAAGTGGAGATTGAAAACTAGGAATTTTTAGAGTGTATCAGAGTCAATTTCCTGGGCTCCATCTTGGATCTAGCAAATCATATGTTGCATGTTGTGCTGTATGTATGTGTATGCTGTGATAAGAAGCCAGATTTGGTTTATAGTATGTTATGCAAATTACTGTGGGTAGAATATATGAAATCATCATAGATTTCTAACAGAAAATGTAACGATGAAAGCAAAGTTTACAGCATATTAGTTTGGTGGTTTGTAATAGAATTTGAAGACAAATGTCCTGCCAGTTGGAAAAGCAGTCAAGTTTATCTCAGTAATTAAGATGTATGAGTTTGCACCACAGGGAAATATAGCAACCACTTTCCTACATGTGTCTATTTAAATTTAAATTAAATGAAAAACTCAGTTTCCCTTTCCTACTTGACATATTTCACATGCCCAATAGCAGAAATAAAATGGACAATGCTGATATAAAATATTTCCATCATCACAAAAACTATTTGGAAAACAATGATTTGGGATATAATGTTGATGGTGGATGGAATCTAAGGGACAAACTGTCAAGAGAGGGTTGAGGAGAAGAATTAACAGGGTACAGTGATAAGTTATGCAGCATTAATCTATAAACATGGAACTTATCCGAGAAATTTTTAAAAATCTGTATCAAAATACACCCATATCAAGGGCACTGCAAAATCAGTACTTGCTGTGTTACACAATTCACCACAATATTTTTTTGATATAGGAAAATACTATAACTGATAAGATAAATATTATGATAGCAAGTTTTTTTCTCCCTCCTCTCCTTTTCTGTGGGTAATTACCAATGTCTGTAATTGACAACAGTTGATCAAATCAAAATAGAAAAACTAATAATGAGCCAGATTCTCCCACCACATTCCACCCGCTGAAGTCAGTGAAAGCTCTGTGCACACAGGGAGACACATGGCGAGCTAATCTGGCCCAGTATTTACACAGCACTTTCAATCTCAGGATCTTAAAATGTTGAGCAAACATTCACTTGTATAGGCCATCCTAAGAGATAGAACTATCATTTATACTTCTGACTAAATTAGCTTTAAAAGTTTGAGCAAAAGATTTTGTAACACTTAAAATACTAGTAGTGAAAAAGTGTGTTTCCTTCTTTCCATACATGCATGTGTCAAAATTCACAAGATGTGAACCTTCTGTTCTAAATTAAATTTGAGAATGCTTTTAGCTCCATTAAGCTTACCCTTTCATATACCACTGCATTTTCAACCACTCATTTGACCTCAACTGAGAAACCTAAGTACATTTATTCATGTTTATCCAAATGAAATAACTTTATTCATCTAAAAACATATTCGTGTACCTTAAATAATTTATTTATGATTTAAAATTTACTGGAATTTTAAAGATGAATAGTGTGAAAATGTGTTAATTGAATATTTTTCTTCAATTAACCACAAGTGGATTATCCAATTGGTAGGTCATTCAGACATCGTGGTCCTCTTCTGCCCCCTTAACTGCTAATTTGTGGATGACCTTCTCTATTACTCAGCAGCTGGCCCTATGTCATTAATAGCAAAGCAGGCTGGGGGGAGAGGAAGAGTGAATTCTATTTGGCCTTAAGTACTTGGTTAATTAGAGAAAAAGAGAATGCTGCCAATTTGTCTACTTGCTCAACAAAAATGTATTAAAATCCTGAAATACACAAGGGGGACATTAAGATACTATTTTTAGAGTCTCTAAAGAAATAGGAATAAAAGGGGTACGATGAGATGTTCCCCAGTTATCAGATGTGGTACACAAATCTAATTCTGCACATAGATACTAGAAAATCCTTTGCAGCTCTCTTCACCATTTTTCTCTCATAATTCAGCAGTTTTTATACCCTCAGCTTCCTAGTGATGGCCACATCTGAGGCAGCCTCTCTGGTTCCCCAAGAAGTGGCCTGTAACAATCTAAGCACTGAAGGCATGTAGGGATATCAAGCTTTAACCTCCATGGCCTATAAATACCTTGTTGAATCCATGGAGAGAATCTAAGAAAACAGAAAACTAAAACTGCATAGTATTGTTAGCTGATGTTAAAATTAAGTTCCAATTATGGGCTTGTTATGAAGATTTTTTCCTGTGAGATAAAGAGTTGTGCATAGTAAATGTGGCTGGAGATACCTGAGGTCTAGTGTTGGGTTTATTTGTAATTAGTTAAGTCTCTGGCCTCAGTTCTCTCACATGTCAGATGAGAACCCAAAAGGGAACTCAGTTTTAGATTTACCACTTAGTATATGGTAACTGTGAGTACTTATTAGTGTTACCTCTCCATGGGTAAATCATTTAGTCAAATTGGAGCTCAGATTTTTCCACCCTGGAGGGAAAGGATTGTGTTCCACGGAATTTTAAAGATTTTCTTGAAATCTCCTCTGAGGTCACCTCACAGGGGAAGAAGAGGGAAATGAGAAAGTAAAATTATAACTAGGGTATCGCCACCTCTCTACTGCCTTCAACTCAACAACAGTAGATAGCTTTTTATTTATTTTACTTATTTGGAGCCAATATTATTTATTTTAGATATAAATGGGGAAGAGCTATGATGATTTCAAAATTTTGGGGGAAAAAAACAGGGACAGAATTCCCAAACCCCTTTTGAACTATGATGTCATTTGATTTTCAATATGTGAATTAATTCACTTCTTGAGGCACAAGATATTTTCAAGGTATTATTAGTTTTCTAAAATGCTAAATATAACTAAAAAGATAAAATCATACTTTCCTTCCAAAAATATAGACATAGAAAAATATTTACCCGGTTATGTAAATAAACCCTTTCTATCACAATTTAAAAGACTGTATTTGGCCTAATTTCCTTTTCTTTCATTTTTTTCATAAAGATTTGATATTAAGATATATATGGGGTTATCAAAGACTAATAAGAATAATTTCTTACTCTTAAACTGAAAGAAAATGATGAAAGAAAAGCTGAAGTGAGGATGAAAACAAGAAAAGTAATGAAGACTGTTTCACATGAAAATGAGAAATAATAATTCCACTATAGAAGATCAGCCTTAAAAATAGGGGCATCAAGAAAATATTTTTCCTTCTTATGCATTTAAACTGCCATGTCTTAGAGAATTAAAATATTCCTTAAAAAGTGTGTATGAGTCAGTGTTTACCTGCTGGACAATGAGAATAAAAAGTCAAATTCAGAACCCTTAACTTAAATGAGACCTTGCCAAAGTGAGGAAGGAGGAGGGAATCTTTGGGACACTGGGAATGGTTGAAGATTCTCATAAGGTAAAATCGTGTGTAGTCTTGAGCGGGTCTTCAATTCTTTGACCCTCTTTCCATTTAGAGATGAGGGTATGCTTCTACCCATGGCTCTGGAAAGACCCTGTGACTTTCATGACTTGTACGGTGATGGTGCATTCTTTTCTGAGACTAGCCCTTAAGAGCTGGCAGCTTTTCCTTCCTGTCACCACCACGAAGGGGAACAGACTGCCATGCTGTGAAGAAGCCTAAGGAGGCTACATGATGGATCCTGGGAAATGAGATACATGTGGATAAAGAGAGAAAGGTATACAGAGGAGTCAGATATGTGAGTTGGAAGTGAGTCCTCTGTCCTCAGCCAACAGCATGTGGATCAGAGACGAACTTCCGGGTTGAGTCTTCAAAATTCCTGACCCGCATATTTGTGAACAAAATAAAATAATCATTTTAAATCCATAGGTTGTAGAATAGTTTGCTTCTCAGCAATAGATACACAGAACAGCAAAGATTAGAGAGAAAGAATTTTCAAAGTAGTATGAATGTGAAAAAAGAGTATGAGTTTGCATATTGAGGATAGCCTGTGAGGTTTTAATTTGTTGGTTTGCTGTCCTTTGGATTGTGGGAAAAATCACACCTAACTCTTACCTATCAATTTTCTTCTCCAAGTGGCAATTGTCTTATCTCATCTTTTAGTAATATCTAGTAAGCTCAGCCAGTGCAACCCGCATTGTAGAAGATCAGATGACAGGAAAATACAGAGGAGTCTGTCGCATATTCGATCTTCTGTTCAGCTCAGTTCTTACAACCCAGCTTTGCAGAGAAACCTGTGCCTGGATGTTCTTGGTCCACTTCAGAGCTGGAGTGAGCGTGCAGGATCACACAGTGCTGCCAAGGAACCATTCATGAAAAAGTCAGTGGGACATTGACAGTACCTCCATTATTTCATGTATATTGAAGAGAAGTGGGTAATAGGAGAGGAAAACACTTGTTGATATGAGAGTCCAAAGCAGTGCTACTTGCTTCCTACTCCTGTCATTGCTCCAGCACCTGCCAGTGTCAAGGATCCCTGCTCAAACAATTTCCCCATCTTTAGCCATCAGTCCAAGTGAGGCAGACCCAAGTGTCCACCGTTCTTTAACCTCCATTCCAGACTGCTAGATCTTTCTCAGCAAGCCAATTTCAGCTAAGTAGCTTTCCCCTTTCTGAATGAGTTCTCTAGGAAGCTTCTTAGATTTCATTCAATACACTTCTGGTCATCATCCTTGCCTTTTATTTGATGCAAATTTATATCAATTGCATGAATCAAATTTGGCCATAAATACCTAATTCTTATCATAACTTAATTATAGGACCTTTCTTCCTACAAAAGTGGTGTGTGTGTGTGTGTGTGTGTGTGTGTGAAATCTTAGGATATTAAACAATATCTTATACTGGAGTTCTTTGTTCTATTGTTTGCCCTCAATCACATGTAGAGAGATGAACCACTGAGGAAACACCTTAAATTCCAACCAGCATTATCCTACGTAGAAAGAGCAGAAGTACATGGAGTTCGGGTTTTGAATATGAAGACAGAGCTTTGTTTGAATCTGGGAATTACCATGTGGAAGCCTGAGGGATTTAGATTATGAATCATGGCAATGTATTATAAAATATGAATAATAATACTGCTTTCCACTTTACCTAACCTGTAGCATTATTATGTTAAATGTAGTTGTAACTTCCTTACACTTACATTTATTATATGTCTGGCATAATGCTAAGTCTCTGTCTGCATCACTGACTACCCTATTTGCACTTCACAAGGGAGGTCCGGTATTATCAAGCACTGAGGCTGATTCTTTGCCAGAAGCATACAGCTAGTGAATGGCAAACCCAGGGTTAAAGACAGACTTGCTTTAGATTCGATCCATGTTCTTTTTACTGTAATTGCTGTTTCTGTATAACTATTGTTTTTTGTAGGGTTTTGTTTTGTTTTGTTTTTTGTTTTTACCAAGGATCAAACTCACAACCTTGTGCTTACCAGACAGGCACTTAAGCCACTGAGCTAAATCCCTGGCCCATAACTATTGTTTTAATTGATATTGATGTTTGTCTTTTGGATTTCTGAAAGTGGTACCAGTCTTTCTTCTCAGGACCTATGCTATCTAGAACCATAAGACTTGGCCAAAATAGGAAAAGAAACCCAATAACTATCTGTTGAATATACAAACAAGTAACTAATCAAAAATGAATTGTTTTTGATATATTCTGAACTATAGACTGTATAAATAATACGACACTATTGTCACTTTGAAATATGAACAGGACACCCCTAGACATAAATAAATGTATTAAACTAACCAAAGACACATTTTTACAAACACAGAAACTGTAACACTTATTGCCAACTAGAACCAATTCTATTAATCAGAAAAGAGAAGGGGAAAAAAGCATTTATATCCTGCTGCCTCAAGGAAAACAAATTGATTTAATACCTTTTAAAAATTTTAAGCCATTTCAAAATCTCAGGTAAGAAAATCACACATTGGTATTTTAAAAGAAAGTAAGAAATAATGTCTGTGTTTGTGCAAAGTGTCAAGGCTGTGATATTCCAATAGTTTTACATTCCTCTAACTAAAATGCTATCTACATCTCACTACTGGTAGATGTAAAGATTGTGAAACAAAATTGGGACTAATCCATCAAACTCATACCCTATGCCAACTTTAACTACTCATTCTCTGAAACAGAGGAACTAGGTAAAAATTTATGAGAAAATGCTCAAATCAGAACTGACTGCTACTAAAGATACCTTCAGGGGAATTAGCTCTTTGCCCTTTGATTTAAGTCCCCTTGCAGCACTGGGCGTTTGTATTCATCTGTTCTCTCCAGCATGCCAAAGCAATGGTTAATGTTTTAAGTAGCTGTTCTACATAACCATGGAATGAGATACTTCCTTTAGACATCTCAAGAACCACAGGAGACAAATGATATATTTCTGTTTTAAAGCTGGAAACATTGGAGCTGGGAAGGCTATCTCACCTGAGGAAGGTCATACAATTTGTATGTGATGAACCTGTAATTTCAGTCTATTTTAATTTCTACAACTGCTCTTGCAGAAAGAGAAAGACTGATATAGCAGTTTTAGAATTTTTTAAAGCACTACATTAAAAGTAAAACCTGAGAAAAGTGTTTTCTAAATATTGTTTTAGGATAATGCATTTTAAGAAGAGAAGAGGAGAGAGGAAGGAGAGTAATATGGGAAATAGAAGTGGGAATGAGGGAAAACACATTATTCAGGACATAGGTACAAAGAAATTTGTGGGGAGGAGAGGGAATTTAACAGTGTCTTAAAATTAAATACTTCGAAAATACTTTTCCAAATGTAATAAATGTAAATGCATTCCTTGTTTTAAATCCTCTCTGCGGTAACATTATGATCTTTCAGAATTCTGAAGTCAAGCCATTACCAGCAACCTGATGCCCACACAACACACAGGAGAAACACTGAGAAAGAGACTCTACTTGCAGTTTAAGGCAGAACCCAGCCCTGTGCATATCTCCTACAAACTCTCTTCTCATTCTTGTCTACCTACCTTGCTCTTCTTTCTTCAAATTTTGTCCAAATTAGTTTTTAGACTTGAGATTTTGATGTTTGTTCTAGCTACAATCTTGGTTTCTTCTACTAGTAATTATAGGTTCTTATTATTTAAACCCAGTTGTGTGATTTCAAGATAACTCCACTTTTCCTTGACTCAGTTCTAAGAAACTTTTCTCATAGTTTAATAATCATCTGTCGGGCAACTATCCAACATGGTTTACATCAGACTCACAAGCAAGAATCACGTCCATGTCTGTAACTCTGATCAATATTTTTCAATCACAATCACTTAGGAAAGTTTTAGGAAATACAGATACATGGATCCTAACCCAATCCAATTAAAGCAGTCTCCCAGGATGCTGTTCAGGCAGAAGTACAGTTTGGGCCTTTCAACTACATGTCAACACTTCTACTATCATAACTCTTGAAGGGTTACTTATGGCTGGTATCCTAGAGAAACTTCCCCCAACCAGTGAAGCCAAGTTCTGACCTGAATTATAACCCTGCCTCAAGCTATCTCTCTGGCATACCAATGCAATGAACGACAAGCTCAGTCAATAACATGAAAACGTGACAGTGCTTGTTGTGTAGCAGTCCAAACAGTGAATCTAATGACTGACACATTCTTTTCAGTGGGAGATTTGTAGCCCATTGGCAGAGATGTTGACTGAGCCTCTAGTTTTTCTACTTGTTCAGTATACTAGCAGCATTTGGAGATCTCCTGTCATTCTGCAGAAATAGGAATTTGTCTCAAATTTTGCCTTTTTCCCCTGTAACACTTCAGACTTAAAGTGTTAACTTGCAAACTTTGATACTCACTAGAGTCAGGCAAGTAATGTAAATGATCAAGGGGATTCAAGTATGAACACTGGCTAGCTAGAGAGCTCCTGCTCCATTAATGTAGGCAATTACGAGTTAGTTCTGACCATTTTCATCCAAGAATGTAAGCTTTCTGTTGCCTCTAGATTCAGTTTACTCTTTTCTGCCTATCCATAGCCTTAAGTCCCAGATTCTTTTATAGCAACTTCTAGAGATCACATCACCTAATTAAAAATCTGAATTATAAGATCTAGAATTGTAAGTCCCCCACCAAATGACTCTCTCATAATGTCCAACCTCACTTACTTTTAACTCTTTAACATGGACTTCTGACTTTTTTCAAACAAACCTCTCTTACATTGTATATTCTCAGTGTATTTACTCTTACCATCTGAGCTAATCTCCATTCTCCTCCATTCCACCAAATCAACCCTTCACCTATTCCTTTCTTTCCTTTTGTGGTATTTGCCCACTTTTCACTTCTTTCAACACTTCATTTGACCCTCAAGATCTTTCAAATGTTCTTCTGCTCCTTTTTCTCATCAAAGTTTCATTCCCTTCAAAAATCAGATCATCACCTAGAACCAATAATAGTTCAATAATAACCAATAAAAATTCCCCTCTGCCTCTTGACATCATAAGGGGCACTATCCATATTGTTGTTTAAAGAAAAGTTACTGGAATAAACACAGAAAATTTCTATCATATTCTTCCCTTTATTCAGCAATGCCACAAATTCAGTCACATTCTTTGTACTTGTGTGATATATATATATATATATATATATATATATATATATTCAGGTGATATTTTTGTTTTTATAATATCAACCCAAACAAGAGTGATGTAGTAAACATGTTTCATCTCTAAGAACAATGTGATATGTGGTAAAATTAATTAAAATTAAAATACCATAAGCAAAAAAGATCACATAGGTCCTGTACATGTTTTCCAGCTTCTTGTACTTTGCATTTCTCAGAATATCATCTCTCAACAAAACTTGTAGAAAAGATGTTAAGAGGGAAAAAACCTTGTAAACACACTACTCAAACAAAATTAAAATCAAGTGGTGACATTAAATCACCTTATTCTTCAAATCATAACTCATCATTAATATTGCTTCTGTTTGTCTAGCTACTGACTAAAGAATTATGGCCACTCGGGCTAGGTGCTAAATCAAATCAAATTTAATATCTCTGAAATCATCATAATTTCAGAGTAAATATAAATGGAAAAATCATTAGTTACCTTGATTAACTCAAATACTTCCAACCATTACAGGAAAGTTTTACTTATAAAATAAGAGACTGCAACTCAAAAGAAATTTCTTTTTTATTTTAAAGTCATGAATTGACACAATATTGGTTTTTTTTAATGCAACAGAATTCTCAAAATTAGATTATGCCTCTGAGTAGAACTTTATTGAATTGTAAATCTATATGTGGTAAAATATAAAATAAACATGAAAATTTTTTGTCTCAAAATATTGTTGAAGTTAATAAAATGTTTTTTTATTTATCTTCTGTGGATATTTTAAACATTTGCACATTTTTAGAGCAAGTTCTACACAGCTAGAAACAAATACATGGGACTTTCCTTAGGCTTTTTCTTGATAAACAAGAAACAAAATGGGTTCACTGAAAAAAAAAAGACACAAATGAGCTTGACATCATATAAAGGATTATATGGATTTCCAACTTATCTGTCAAAAATATGTTAACTATTATTTTTCAGACTAGTAGATTTAGGTGTGGAAACAATACCTAATTTTCATTGAAGGCTCAAGTGACATTTGTAGACTTTCTGATGCAATAAAATATGTCCTTTATTCCCACAGAAAGGAAACATCATTAACCAAAAATATTGAAGTATGGAAGAACTGAAATTTTCTGTTTTGCTACTGGACTTCCAAACATAACTGTAAAAATTTTTACCCAATATTTTGTATTTCAGATTATGATGAAGGTGTCTAATAAATATGTCTAAGGGCTAAGCTCAGCATACCAGAGCAAATAGGGGTAACAATACCCTGCAGAAGAGGAGAAAGATGAGTTTAGGGTATCTTTAAGGAAAATTAGCATAACTCTGTAGCATAATCTGCAACTGAGGCATTTGGGTCTCATAATAAAATCTTTTGAAGGAAAAGGTTACTCCTACATGTAAGTGTGCACAGCTGGGTATAATTAAGAAGTTATAGGACAGCATTTCCAATTATCAGTGTTATAATTATATGTGCAATTGGTCACACAGTAGATCTAAGGCTTCACCCAGACCTGTGAAATCGGAACGACTTGACCCAGGAATCAGCACGTTAGCCCCTCAGGGTCCCTAGGTGCACCAGTCTTTAAAAATTACTACAAGATACCCACACAGCTAACATTAAACCCTTTAACATATCAGAACAGTGGGTTTTAATCTCAGATCCTGAGATTAAAATGGGCGCAATAACAATGCCTGCCTCACAAGACCACTGTGAAGATTAACTTAAATGAGATCACAAGTATGAGCCATGAAGAGCGGTTGCTCTGTAAAGAATCCTGCTAATATTCCACATTAGCTTTCTTCACGTGAGGGAACAACCACTGATTTCCAGTCTCTGGTGAATAATGGAAATGAGAACTAGAATTTGGAGAAAGACTTTGAGGCACCTGAGTCTCTGTCTGCTGCTGCAGGTGCTGACGCATTTCTAATGTGGCATCGTCCAATTTCCCTTTTGCAAGCAAGTTTCAGTGTGATGTGAATCAGGGCACTATACATTTACATACTTACCAAGAGTGGTGGACTTAGGTGCTTCTGTGAATTAAGAATCCGGGTTGATTTACATAATGTTTAGAAAGCTCACAAACTTTGTATTTTGTCTAAAATAATAGTGATTCTCCAAGGTTTTCCCAACTGTGCCAATTTGGCTGGGGCTGCTTGCTTGCATTGCCAGCCTGTATCCAGATTTCTCAGTCTAATCTTTGGCAAGATCCTGCTAAACTCCAGTTTCAGAACCAAATGACTGGCAACAGCCCAACAGCCCAAGTATGCTCTCCTGCCAAATCAGCACTGGCCAGGAAAAGGCTTCAAGAATGTGAAACAAAAGAAAAATCCTTCCCCTTGGTATAGAGCTCAGCGGAGTTGGCCACTCTGCAGCTGGACAAAGGGACATCCTCACTCCTCCTGTCCAGGAGAAGCCCATAACTATACATGTAACTAGAAGCAATGTGGAGAAGCAGTGGAAATCTTTCATTCCTACCCTTTAATTCAGAGATTTAACAAAGGAGGGGGAAACGGTTGAGTCAAATTAGTTCATGTCATATAAAAATAACATCCAACTGATGGGTTTTTCTTTTATCTGTCTGGGTCATATATTTAGGGATTATGTTGCAGGCAGAAGGTGAAGTATGTACTCTTAATTATCTGAATAACTGATCAGTACTTACAGTCCAGCTAGCTACACATCACTCCAAATCCTAAATTATCTTTCTGTGCTACTTGCCTTGATCAATAGACCATAAAATTGCCAAATCCCTATTTCACTTTGTAATCTATGCTAATAAATAAAACCTTCTAATAAATATAATAGTAACAGCACAGCCAGAAAACTTCCCAATTGAGCCTAATGATTTTATATTGCCCCTTTCAAGCATGAGAACTATGGATACAGACCCTTAGCTACAGGAGATAAATATATTAAGGAATCACCTTGATCTAACTACTTGAAAAGTAAAATGTAGAAAGCATGACCAAACCTGGGATTCAGCTGTAGTTAGAACCCATAAATTATTCTTTACTCTTCTTTTTCAAACTCCCTGAGCTATTTAATCATAAGCAAGGAGAAATTATGCTATTTCTTTCTGTCTCATCACAATTCACTAATATGGCAATTTATCAACAGCTTCATTCCAAAGGTCCCATTCTAGGGCTATTTTCAACATTTGCCTTGGAAGGTAACATTCAGTCTGTCAGTCTCAGTAGTAGTCTCAAATTTGACAAGTTATCTTGTTCCAAGTTTAAAAACATTTTTCCTGTATCCATTCTAAACTCTTAATAATACAGAAAAAGCTTTATGAAACTCAACAACAAAATGGTAAATATAAATAAGTGGTATTTCATTCATAAACCAATTAACAATAAATGCTAATGTGCAAATACTAGAGAGTAGATGTACACATTTTAAAATTCCTGAAAACAAATCAAAATATAAGAGTTATAGAAGTTAGCAATATATGGTTCACATTTTTGGGATTCAGAGCATAGATTTTCTCTGTCCCATGTGATCAAAAAAGTGAATCATGTTAACCTGGGCAACCACATTAAAATACTCTTGAAAACACCTGAAGCTAACTATTCAAGGGAACACTAACAAAAACCAATTGAAAATGCAAATTTTACTTAACTGTTTTATTTTCCCCAATGCCAACTAACTACCTAAATTCTCTTCAACATGGACTCTGCCCAATAATAATATTCACTGAACATCTGAAGTGCTAAGGTAACAAAGTCACCCAGTTGCTTTGACATCATCTTAACTCAAACACAATATGCATATTTTCAATCAATTTACTTTGGATTCATTTTTATATATGAAACATGGTCAGTGTTCCATGAACACATTTTGAGACGAAAGATTGCTATAAATATGATGTGATAATGACTGGAATGTTTCGAGGAAGGACAGGAGGAGAAAGAAGGCAAGTATAAACTCACATAAAATTTAAAATAAACTGTGAACTAAGACTTGGCATTTCATCATTTTAAAACCAAAATCTAATTAGTAAGTTCTGTCCTTTAAGAGAATATTGCAATCTTTTCCTTAAATAAATATTCAAGCCTTATAAAAGAAATGTTTCAGACTTTTGCTATAATAATAAATTTAATTTTCAAAGTTTGAAAAAATCAATATGGAGAAGAATAGCATTATAGATATATATGAATAAATATAAAGACAGGTAAATATGTAATAGGATAGATACTGGTGAGAAGTCTTATTTTTAACTGTGGATTTTTATTTTACATATTTATAAATATATATAAATATGAATTTTAGTCTCTTTATGGTAACAGAAAATTATTAATATGAAACAATTTTTTAAGTTATGAAGAAGGTAATATACCAGCCTCTTAAAATAACCCCCATGATTGAACTTCAAAATTTAGTCTTGAGTTCCCAGAGACAAAGTAAAACTAAATAAAAAAGTTACATATTTCTATTTTTTATACTAAAAGAGAATATTAGTTCCTTAAGAGAGAAAGTTTTTCCTCAAACCAAATTTGGAAGTTATTTATATTGACTACTATGCAAAGAACTAGCAAAAGAGAATGTCCTCTATGATGAGTTATAAAATAACTATGAAATAAATATTGTTTATATGGTCTCATCTTATATTGTGGTTCAATAAAATAAGCAATATAAAAATTAAACTTAACTCATGGTAGTATTTCAACATACTACACGAAACCAAATCAAGAGTATGCCTGTTAAGAATTTAACTTATCTCCATTAATTACAAGCTGGATAATATTGTGAAAATTTGCTTAGCTTCTTACATCTCACTTCACCATTTGCAAAATGAAATAATTACAACATGAAAGTAACATTTGACAGAGTCATATGGGTGAATATCATGTCTCCCCAGTATAAAAAACTAGAAGAGTTAGTGGGATCCAAAATGCACAGTACATATTGTGGAAGTGAAAGGGGAGGCAGTGTCTAAAAAGGGAAGACAGTGGCTATTCTTAATCTATTATCATGATTTGAAACCTTTATTGTTTTCATTGTTCTGTTTAGTTTGGTTTTATTTTGTTTCAGTTTGTCTAATTTTATTATATTTGATAACATGCACAGCTATTTCAAAGATAACAAAATATATTATGGTAGCCATTACTGATTTCTACTTATCTTGTTTTGAAGCCCTATATTGCTTTTGTTGTTTTGTTTTGATTGATTTTATTCTATTTTTTTGTTTGATTGTATTATGTCTGATGGTATGGGGAGCTACCTTGAAGATAACAAAGTACTGTGGTAGCTACTGTTGTCTTACTATTGACTTCTTTTGATGTCCTGTATTGCTTCCATTGTTTTGTTTTTATTGGTATTACTCTGTACTGTTTTATTTGATTTTATTATGCCTGATGGTATGGGTAGTTATTTTAAAGGTAACAAGGGGCATTATGATAGCATTGTTGGTTTCCTTTTATTGTGTTTTGAAGTCATGTATCATGTTCATTGTTTTGTTATGATAACTCTATTGTGTTTTATTTGGTTTGGTTTTATTCTCTTCAAAATAAAAAAATTTGACTAGATGACTAAATGAAATAAATTATATAACACATGGAACTTTATTCCTAAAAGAAAATAAGAACTTCATGTAAACTTTCCTATAAAAGCTTATGAATAAAGTTTGGAATATATTAAGAAATAGAAGAAGATTATTTACAATTTGGGGGCTATAAATTTGTCAGTTCATAGAATCTCAGTGTTTTAGTTTTTTCTCTCAAATGACCAATAATAATGAACATTTTTCATATATTTATTTGTCATTTTTATTTCTTCATCTGAGAAGTGCATATTCCAGTAAGATGCTTGTTTTTGAAAAGAATGGCTATCATCAGGAAATTAACAACAGCAAATGCAGGAGGAGCTGTGGAAGGAAAGAACCTTTCTGCACTGTTGGTGGGAGTGTACACTGGTGCAACCACTGTGGAAATCTGTGTGAAAATTCCTCAAAAAAAACTAGGATTAGAGGTCCCATTTGACCAAGCTATTTGTATTCTTGGTATCTTCCCAGAAGAATTGAAAGCATCATACCACACTGATAAATGTGTACCCATGTTTATAGAAGCACAATTTGTAATAGCTAAATCTTGGAAACAGCCCAAATATCCATCAACTGAGGAATGAATAAAAAAGCTGTGGTTGTTTTATGCAATGGAATACTATTCAGCCATAAAGAACAATAAAGTTGAGACTTCTATCAATAAATAGATGCAACTTGAGACTATACTCTTAAGTGAAATAAATAAGATTCACTTGTGTAAGCATCATCTCCCTAGTGTAAGAAACTGAAAGAATAAATAAGATCCAAAATGTACAATAGATATTATGAAATGAGAAGAAACTGTCCAAAAGGAAAGAAACACTGGGATGGGGGAAAGGAGAAAAGAAGGAAGGGAACTACTAATTTCTCTTAGTTCATTGAAAATGTTTTTGCTAAGATGGTTGGACAATTTTTCATGCCTATGTATTGTATTCTGAGTAGCTGCTTTGAAGATAATAATATACAATGTATTAATCATTTTTACTCTCCTGTTATCTTGTTTTGAAATTTTGATTTATTTTTGCTTCTCTTTTAAAATAAAAATTTAAAAGTCTTTTAAAGAATTGTCAGTTCAGATAATATCCTGGAAAGTATCAATATTCTGTTTGACTAGCTGATAAGAGGATATTAAATGTATATATCCAAAAATTATGGCTTGAGTTCAAAGAACTTCAGACCTTTAATTTGTAAAAAGAATTCTCTTGGAAAGTCAGTTCTGTTTGTATAATTAAGTTAAAACTATACCTAATAATAGGTTGGTCACTCGTTTCCTTTATCTGACCTCCTTAGGTGCTCTCATGGATACCTGTCCAAGAGTTTGAGATAGACTTCAACATATAAAAGATGCTCAATATTATTAGTTGAAAATGCTCAAACATGTAGAAACTGGTAATATTTGTCAAAAACTGGTAAAAAGTGGTCTAAAGATATTTGAACAATTTAAACAAGATAAAATATTAGCAATCAGGCTAAATTTTTTTACCTTATTTATTTTTTAAATTTTTTCCACTCTAAACAAGACATTTGCACCAGAAACTGGCTCCTAATTCTCTTAGTTTCTTCAAAACTTCAGTGATATTTAGTAAAACAAAAAATATAGGGATTGCAAGGCTAAGAACAATGGGTCAAAACTAAAATTTTAGAGTAAGTATGGCATGCAAAATAAATGGAACCAGACAGATACATCTTCAGCATGAAAAATCAGTTGTAAATTTATTAGCTGAAACAGAGAAGAACGTGAATACTGTTTTTGAAATATAGAGTTTTTATTAATTTGCTGTGGTTTTTATTTCTAATAGAAGCACACAGGCTTTCTTTTAAAATATTGTAAGAAAATCACCGCTAAACTCAATGGTGATTCTCTATTTTTGTTTGGTGTAAGTTACCAGGTAAACAAGAAGCCTTATCCACTGTACCTTATAGAGCCATCATCTATTAGTGACATCTCTTTGGAGGGAAAGATTGGCTTCCTTTTAAAGAAGAGAGTGGGAAACTATTCCCTTTAAGTTAGATTAAAAAATGTTTATGAAACTACATATCTTTGAAGTTCAACTGCATTTGTGTAAGCAAAATAAAAAGAAAATATTTTGGAGGCAAACATTATTTTAGCATAATTAAAAGTAATCAGTGAGGAGAAGTCAAGATGGCCAATAAGTGAGCAATAAAATACAAAGCCTCCCAGGAGAAATAACTCATTTGCCAGAATAAAACACCCTGTAGAGATCCAGAAGAGGGAGATGGATCCACTTGACACAGGAAGAAATTAAAATGTAAAAAAGCTCGTCAAATACTTTGAGACTACAACTGAAACAGCTAAAAATTACGGGCCACAGCGTTTTCGCGGTGACCTGCCAAGTTTGCACCAGCTTGAATCTGCACCGGCAGGCAAAGCTGCCAAAACTCGTTCCCGCTGCCACTCACAGGAACCACAGAAACACTGAAGTAGGGGATTGTTGAGCCCAACAGAGAGCGGAGCCAGCAAAGGGAACTTCATTAATCCATGGTCAGTGCTGGGAATGAGATCTCCCCCATGGAAAGGGCACAACCAAATGGACAACATGTTGGAATCAGGCAAGAGGAGCCTGAACTGGGAGTGATAGTGACTTCAGTTGATTGCTCTCTCCCCAGAGCAGATTCATGGGATTTACTTGGACTGGGCCGTGCCCCTGGCTGGGACGCAATGAGCCATCCCAAATTGATGCCCTGCGCCTAGCATGTACTAACCGAGTGAAGGCCCCTGAAGTTTGGCTGGCAAAGTGGGGAGAGGCAGGCATACGCAGCCACAGCTCACACCTCAGTGACACGAGCAGTCAGGACAGGGCGGAGGTCCCTTGCCAGCGGGCTTCAGAGGAAATGTGGCCAACAGGGAAGGGGGCTGAACACTTCCAGGTTATTCTTACATGAAAATTTTAAAATTATTTTCTAACAGACAGAAGTTCTGAGAAGTTTGGTATTTATTCTTTATAGAGTTGTGAACTTGGACAATTTTTTTCTGAATTTTGCCTCCTCATTCACACAATGTAATAGCACTTTTTAAAAATATTTTTCATAGTTTTAAGTAGAGACAAATAGTAAACATAAACTGACAAATGATATAAAGTTACAAAAATTGTTAAAAATTGTAAGTTGTTAAACATTTAAATCTATTTTTGAGCATCAATCTTTTTAAAATTATTTAAAAAGCATACATATACTCTAAACCAGCCCCAAAAATTAACCAATGAAATATAATAGCTACATAATTGCACAAATAAATGAGATTTAAAATGCTAGCAACACTTTTAGTAAAATAAATAAATACAGATATTGAAATCTGAAATGTAGATATTGAAGGCTTTATTAGAGTACAAAGAGAAAGAATTTGGTAGCATGTTAAGAAGCAGTAATAAGTTACCAGAAAGAATCAATTAAAAGATGCTATGTAATAGCTCTGCGGAAAAGACATGGGCTGAGGCAGAAGGCAGAATCCTCTCTTTTTTCCAGCCCATGTCGCAGAAAAGTAAATATCATTAAGATCTCAGTAAGAATTAGCTCTTTGGGGGTTTTCCCAAGAGTTTAGCTTTTTTTTTTTTTAATACAGAAACTTTTCAGATTCTTAGGCATTTTTATAATAAATTTTCCATGCCCAGGAAAAAATTTCCATAGCCTATGTGAAAACATGGTAAGTGGGATTAATCATGGAGATACTTATTGAAAACACAGGTTCAGGAACTCTCCATGCCCATTTAATAAAAATTAATAGAAAAAAATCAATATCATTGTTGTCTACATTTCTTCATCTAGAACCTTCTTTCCTTCCTTTAATCCCAAGAGATTTCTCTGAAGCATCAGTCTTGGTAAAGAAATTGACATGACTTCACAGTACAAAAGAACAAACCTGTCAGGCTTCTCAAGTAGACCAGCCTAAAAAATTTCCTCAGCCTGACAGCCACCTGCAAATTTGGATGTCAAAGGCCTTGCCCCACTGGGACTCATGCCCAGTGACCTGCCAATGAGAAAATCATGATAGAGGCTTATTGGCTTTTCTGTAGCTAAAGAGGTGGTTTCCATTCATGACATCTGCTACATTGTTAAGCAAAAGCATATGGAGAGGCATTTTAGAGGAACTGTGGCTATTTATATTCACAGTGGAATGTCCCTGTATTGGGGTCTTAACATAGCATAGGAAATCCTCCAGTGATGCTATGCCTAAAGTCCCATTTGTTCACATAGATGAGTAAAGAGTCATTTTTACTGAAAAAGCTATGCTCAAATTCAGAACATTGTGATAAACTGGATCCCCAGGAAAAAAAAAATTATACTATTCTGTGACAGCAGCACGTTTTATGTGTTTTACGTTAATATCTAAAGTCAGCAAAGTGCTTTTTCCTATTTTTTAGATGATGTTTAAAGAAAAAAGTGCCCACTTTCTCTATAATCTTTATTTTTAAAAGGCCTTTATTTTTAAAAGGCTTCCCTCTAAGAAATTGGGTCAATGAAAGAGAATGCAATATTAAAAGCACTTTGAAAGGGAGCATAGCTATGCACATTAATGTCATGATCATTTTATTATATCTACTATTGGTTACAGTAAATGCATTGGCATTGCAATAAATATACCTGCAAGAAAGAAACTTAAACCTTATCTGAAACTTTTTAATATAGATATGCTTATTATACATTTTTCCAATTATTGAGAAAGATACTGGTACTTCCTATAGTTGACTCATTCTCTTTATATAAGTGTTTATGAACATATAATATTGATATTGAGCATATGTTAGTTCACTTTACCTGTTTCTATTATATATAATCATCATCACTATACCTACTTCACACAGCAAAATTTACAGAGAAAGTGAGTGTGGATAGTCCCTCATTTGGTTCTTATCTCTTGAAAGTGGGGCTTTGGGTTCTAGTGGCCAACTCTCTTTTTAGCATATTCTCTCATCCTCTCTGCTTTAGAAGCTCTATGTTGTCTGAGGTTTACAGGAAGAATAAACTATCCAAACAATAACTTACAAGGAAAAGTTATACTTTTTCATCACTGCCCTTGCAATACTCTTTTTTTCCAGTAGGAATGACCTCCAATTTCTTGTACTCATTGAAATCATTTCTAGCTGCTAAGATTATTCCTCTTTGGAATTATAATCTACTCTGTATGACAATTATATGTACATAGAACTATTTCCAAGGCTAGATTATATTCCCCCAAAAGATAAGGAGCATGGAGTATCATCTTTGTCTGAGAACCAATGCATTTTGTGAGGTAACCCTCAGCAAATTGTGGAAGTTAGTATTTTGTGCCATGAAGAGGGCCCGTGCTTATATTTGCTTGACTTTTCTTGGATTATAACAATTAGGTAGTTGCTACTAATTCTGTAGTATTTCCATACCATTTTATTCTCTATGGATCCCAGATAAGAAAGTCTAATGACTATAACATAAATGCATTTTAGGGTATATCTAGATTAATCATGAATCTCCCTTTGTAACTGTTGTTAGATAACAATAGCCAACATGAATTGAGCACTTTGTACATATAAAGCAAACTCCAAGTGCTTGATACAGAATCTCATTTTACACACACACACACACACACACAAACACCTCAACACAAAGTCCTATGAATTTGGCATTATTATTAGCCCTTTATCATATATGAGGAAAGTGAGGTTGAAAAGCAAAGCAAAAAAAAAAAAAAAAAGTAGTACAGAGAGGACTGCGATCCAAATCTAACTCCAAAAGCCTATGTATAAAAATAGGAATGATAAAATTTAGTATCAAGTTGATTTATAATATTATATTCTAATAATAAAATGCAGTTTAAATATTTAACAGAGCTATTTATAACCCACCAGTTTATATAAGAAATGCATTTGATCTAAAATAAGAAAAGTAAAATAAGAATCGTTATCAAAGAGAGAAAAATTGCTTTGGACTAGATATAGCAAGACTTCTTGAAGAGGTAGAGATTGTAAAGAGCAAACAAGAAATAAAACTATTTACTATTGTAAAGGGCAATGTGGAATTCCAGGGAGATGAAATATAAATGTACACAGGTAGTGCACAATGGGATATGTATTTTTGAGAGTCCCTCATATTGTTTGCAGAAGTTTAGGCTCTTACAGAGATAGGGAGATCTTGAACACTATGCAAGGAAAATATGAGTCATCTTCCATAGGTACTATACAGTCATTAAAGTCTGAAATATAAATGTACACAGGTAGTGCACAATGGGATATGTATTTTTGAGAGTCCCTCATATTGTTTGCAGAAGTTTAGGCTCTTACAGAGATAGGGAGATCTTGAACACTATGCAAGGAAAATATGAGTCATCTTCCATAGGTACTATACAGTCATTAAAGTCAAGCTGTGTTTTAAAATAAATTAATGTGCTTTAAAATAAAATAAATTGATCTGACAGTTGTAAATTTGGTTAAAACTAGGAGCAACTGAAGGTGAGGAAATCACTCAACCCAGCTCTCTAGTTAAGACAATGGGAGTGTGGAATACAACAGGGGACTATGCCTTGCAAAAATGAAAGCTATGCATCAAGATAAAAGAAAAAGAATCAATCAAAGAGAATAGTAAGGTTATGACTTGAGTAATTTGTGAACAAAATATTTTGAAAAGAAAATATTGCATTTCTTTGGTCTTTGCTGAATTTAACATGACAACCAGACCCTCAAGATTCCCTTGTCAGTCGTTGGAATAGAATCATTAGTAAGGCATGAGGTTATTTGAGGAAAAAAATCTGAAAGTGATGAACATTGCAATGCCAAACCTCTGTTTTCCTCACATTATTTTATGTTATTATCTATAAAGAGTATTCCAAAAGCTAGTCTTTCTTTTTACAAGTTTTCCTTAATTTAGCACATATAGTGCATGATTAGATAGTAAATCATAAATACAGTCTATGTTCCTGATACTTAGAAAACAAAGAGAAGTCTAGACCTGTGAACTATGAATTTCATGAAAGCATATTGAAAATCATGTCTCAAGGCAATGGGAGAAAGCATGTTAATTGATAATTCACAGAATTCCTAGTGTCATTCTACAGGTGAGCAACACTAGAGAAATGATGCAGCCTCCTATATTAGTTGACTTCAGCCCTCTGAGCATTCTGTTGGATAAATAGATCAAGGGGAAGCAGAGGACAGTTGGATGTATGAAAACACGTGACATGCCTGCAAGACACACAGATTTGTTTACAAGATCAAAAATGTAGAGGAGGAACTCTGAAGGGATTACAGATTCACTTAGGGACAGAAAACCACTGTCAACAGCAGGGACAGTGTGGCAGGCAAATAACAAGCAGAGGTCAATTATATAAACTTCCCATACATGTCAGTGAAAGCTGTATGAAGAATTTTTGGACAATTTAAACTTTACCCATTGTAAAAATTGAACTTAAATTGTAAATGTTCCTAGATGGGGGAGAAATGCTTAGAATTACTCAGATTAGACTAGAAATACCAAGACAGCTCCATAGCTGTTTTCCCACTTCCCCAATGAGGTAAATATGTAAATCAGAATAAGGATTTGGAAATCATTATAGTAATTTGACAGAGTGAGCATATGTCTTTTTAACTTAATAAGTAAAATTGCGAAGGTTTTCTTTTGCATCTATTTTTTGTTCTTATTCTATTCACTTGATTTTATTGTATTTTAACACACATATTTATATACTTTCTGTGATAATTTATAAGTTACAAATTAATATCACCCTGGTTCTTTACCACACATAGGTTAAGAAATACTAGCCTCAAAATAAATCCTTTAGTTAATGGTTAGGATTGGGACATGCTATGGTTTAAGTGTTCTCCCTAAAATGCCTGTCAAAATTGAATAGCCTATTTAAGAAGTAAGACTTTTAAGAGAAAATTAAGCCCACTTTCATTATTTGACCATTGCTGGTATTATTATCACAGGAATACTTTAGTTATTGTGGACTGGGCTTTTCATAAAAGGGTAAATTTGGGCAGATACCCTCTCTGTCTCACATTGGCTCACTGACCTTGTGCCATGTTATGACACAGCAAGAAGTTTCTCACCAGACTGTCCTTTTGATCTTGTACTTCCCAGTCTCCAGAACAGTTAGCCAAATAACTCCGGTGATTTGTAATTTACTCAGCTTGCAGTAGTGGGTTATAACAGCAGAGAAAGGACTAAGACAAGACACAGTTTGGTTCAGATGTGAGATTTTGGAACAGCGTATTTTTCAGAGAAATTCTCATGGGCCACAAAAAACAAGAACAATATATTTTGAGAATCTTATGATGAATGATTCTGATTCAGTAGCTATGGGGTGGAACCCAGGAATCTGTGTTTCTTAAAGCTCTTTGGGCAGCTTTTATGTTTTTGATGATTTGAAAATACATAATGGTAAGCACAGTCTAAGAACAGAGAATGAAGAGAAAAATAGGAGAAAGGATAAGATGAAGGGCCAGCCACAAAACTTTAAAGGGAGTCAACGAAGAAATAAAAGTATATAACGTAATGCAATATATGTAGAATATAGCACCTTGTTAGAATCATAATGTCTTAAAAATCTGATTCGCACAATTGAAGGCAAAGTCACAGAAAGTGCCAGAATTTTATAAACACGTCGCATGATGGAGGGAGGAGCTATGGTGGCTGTCAACAGGCTGACAAAGTGGGAGCCTGGTATCACTGCCCAGTGACCTGCCTGCCACAGCTAGACGTGTCTGGGACCCCAGGACACAGCTGCAAGCTCAAGTCTGAGCCTCACCCTTAGGTTCTTCTGGTGCAACACTGCCTGCCACATCCCACCTTCTTCTTCTCCCCACTTTCCATGTCCTCTTTCTTCCTCTCCCTCTTTTCCTTTCCTTAGTTCTATCTTCCAAAATTTTTCATCCTTTCCCATTCTCCTTTTGATTTTCTTACTCTTGTCCCATTTCCTCCCTATCTCCTCCCCTTTGGTTTATTTATTCTGCTATCCTTTGCTTTTTCACCTAATATCTCACTAAACATGAATGTGTAAGCCTCCTTTCCCTGCACACCTCATACAGGATAATGTGTAGAGCTGGGAATCCTGGACCAAACCAGGCAACAGCCTTGGCTTCAGCTGTTAGATTGATGGTCCTGGCAAGACAGGATTCATAAAGCAATCAACTCTTCAAAACTCCATCTGTCTGAGTGTCACCTGTTTATTTCCTTTTCTTCCTTTCCCTTCCTTGCAAATCCCAACAAAATTAAACTTCTGACACTTTTGAAGGCTCATATTTGGTGACACAGGATGTCCATGTTTATCCCAAAATCTACTCTTTTGAGTGCATAGATCCCTGTAGCCATTTGTTTTACCAAAATAGTGATTTTTTTAATTTGATCTCAGTCAGCTGAAGGTTGTCTGTCCTCGTTTATTCATGATGATCTTAGCTGCCACATACCTTTTCTTTTCTATCCTGCTGTACCAAAACTATGTACAGTTCCACTGCTTTGCTTTCATCCCAAGGTTGAGACCTCAAGTCTTTCAGATGGTATCTTGACATTGTACCTATACGTAGGCCCCTATACTGTGTAAGATAAGCCCACAGATGTGTCTCTTCCTGTTTAGAGACCTGTTGCTGTGTTACAAAATATCCTCAAATTTAGCAGCTTGGAACAACACACATGCATTCACTCATAGAGTTTCTCTGGTTCAGGCTGTCAGGAGGATTTGAGAAAGCTGTTTCTGCCCCAAGTACTCACAGAAATTTGGGATCAATTCAGGAGCTGAGGCTTCAGTCCCTTAAAAGTTTAACTTAGGCCAACAAATCCATTTCCAAAATGACCTAATTGCCCAACTATTGCACAGAGGCATGAATTTATTACAGGTTGTTAAAAATAGGCCTTTGTACCTCCCCATGTGTACATTTCATAGGCTGTAAAAGTGCTCATATCTAGCAGCTAGCATCCCACAGTGCAAAAGGGAAAAAAGCAAGAAGGAAACTCAAGGCTTTCTGTAATCTAACATAAGAAGTTACACACCATCACTTCCCTTTATTTAATTTATTAGATGTGAATCATGAAATCCAGTCACACTCAAGGAAAAGAAATTAGGCTCTGCCACCTGAAGAGAGTAATAACAATAAAAGAGAACAAATGACATTTGAGTACACTTACTCTTACCATTGTGGCTCTATACCTAAGTCACTGCCAAACTTCCTAATCTAGTTGCAGTCTTCCTTGTAAACCTGCACAAAATTCATTTCATGCATATATAGCCCCTCTATAAAAATCTCACTCAGTTTTGAATAACTTTCCATCTTCTTTTTATGATCTCTTTGTCTTTTATATGATATCTCTATAATAAATCTGATCAGCTTAACCAAAATAATCTCAAGGCTTCCACTTGGTAAGAAATCATGGCTTTGTGTGCATCCCAGTTTTCTCATTGATTTGCCAGTACTTCTCAGATTAGGTATTTGCAATTGCTTCCTAAAATTAAGCTTTTCCCTAACTAACACTCTCATTTCCCTTCTACTCTCTCATATTAACAAAAGAATTGTTTCTCTAAGTGCCAGTAAAGTTGTGATCAGTCAACCTGAATTTAAGAGAAAACACAGACAGCATAGGAAGCTGTTTCAGGTCCAAAGCAATCTCTTCTGACTCGACATTAAATGAAATAAAGATGATATCTGTTTTGTTAATTGATTGTGCCCATTACATTAAACTCTGCCTGGGATATAGAGGATCATAATTAATGTTTATTAAACATATCAACAAATAAAATTGAAGGGGTAAGGGAACTGAATGAAATATTCTTTGAGATAATCATTCTACATGATATCTGCAGATAAATCTGATACCCTCACTGCCCAGAACACAACACCTATCTCTTTTATGTTCTCTTCCTAGAGCCAGTATCTGTTTATCTATTTTATTGTACTCATTTATTTATCATTCAAATACTTTAAAGCAACTATATGAAAATGACTACCAGCCATTTTATTATCAAATAAATGTAACTTTTTATAATTTTAAGTCTGGCATTGAAAAGAAATATAATAGTACTGAAAATGGTTTTGTGGTGAAAATAACATAGGTTGCCAGAAAACCAATCACATCCAGTCACATGTTGACAGTTTTATCACAGGCATATTTCGTGCCTGATTAGAGCTTTTATACCTTATCTTTATATAAAAAATGAGCTTAATTTATTTACTGAACAAAGACTTAATGTGACTTCTATGTGGGTATCTAAGTAAGCAAAATAAATACAGTTTCAATTCTCTCAAGAAATTCATTATACTCTAAGTCACACAAGAAAATATATCATTCCAATTATTTTTTTCTTTTTTACAACTTTATTTTAAAGAGAATAAAAGCAAGTTAAATAAAACAGAATAAAACCAATCAAAACAAAACAGTGTAAGTGATCAGGATTTCAAAACAAGATAATAGTAAATCAACAACAGCTCTCATAACACCTCTTGTTGTCTTCAAAGTAGCTGCAAATATCTTCAAACATAGGAAAATCAAATAAAACAGAATAGAACAGACCAATAAAAACAATACAATAAACACAATGCAAGACTTCAAAACAAGATAATAGTAAATCCAAAATGGCTACCATACTAAATCTTATTATCTTTGAAGTACCTACCCATGTCATCAGATACAATAAAATCAAATAAGGCAAAACAGAATAAAACCAAACCAAACAAAACAATGAAAACAACACAGGATTTTAAAACAAGATGGTAGAGAATTAACAATGGCTGCCACTTTCAGAAGGAGATCCCCCATAGATGCTATAATGCATACTGCTATGCTCTAAATAGATGCTCACAGTATGGCTTTAGGCCTGCAAAGTCAATGAAACACTAAATATTACAAGCATTAAATTGTATTTTACCTCAATAGATATCATCTCAGCCTGTTTTTCTCCAGATCATCCAGTCACTCACCAGGGCTGGGGGAGGATCTTGTCTTTTCTTATCTCCCAGTCAGCATGTTGGAAGGGGCTGGTGTCTGTTTCTCTTCCCTGCAGCCCGCACATGGTGTCAATTCACAAGAGAGGCCTGGCTTCTTGTTCTCCTCCCATGAATGGCATTGACTCTCCAAAGAATTTCTTAATGAAGTTAAAATTTTGGAATTAATAATATAAACAAAAGGAAAATACCAATATTTCATGAGATGTATCGAATGAAACCATATATAGAAAATGCTACCTCCTTCTTACAATTGATGTCATACTGGAAGGTGGAAACATTGATAAACAGTTAAGATCTACTATGTACCAGATATATGGAGCCACTCTGTTCACGCTGGATGGTGGCATTGTATGCTGTGCTCTTTCTGTTGGAGGATGTGCCTGGTTCATTATACTGAAAATTAGTACCTATGATCTCCATTCATACAAAAATGAGAAGGCATTTGAAAGGATATTTCCTGAAAGGCTGTGTATCATCTGAGATAATCTGAAAGTAAAAGTTAATTATTTGGAAGCTTCAAAGAGAGTTAGTAGGATTCAAATTTTGGTCATTTTACAAACAAGGTTGTCATGTATGTCCTAGGTATTAGAAAAATTCTAAGTTGGACTTAGATGTTCTCTAAAATAGGCAATTTGCATAGAGGCTAATAAAGAACTTAGTAATGAATGGACTGATGACTTCATAAGAAAACCTAAGGGAGTATAAGAAAAGAATATCAATACTCCCTGAGGCCTGCAGAGGCAAGGAGGGGACATGGAGACAGAGAGAGACATGGGAGACTGGCCACCTGGAAGAGGCCGTAACCTTTGGTTTATGGGCATGGCTGTTATTCAGAAACCCATAGGGAACCAAAAAACTAAGCCCTTACACAAACATTCACACAAACACACACCTACACACACACACATGCACATGCACACATGTGCTGCTGTCCTCCCTCAGAATTCATCCTCATGCTCTCCCTTGGACAAAAAGAGAGAAAACAGAAGGAAAAGGAGGTAAAATTCATTCTAGTGTTTCTTACTGGCATGAAGTGGAAGAAGTGTGGAGCCAGTTGAATCCTCTAAAAAATGTTCCCATGTAAGAGTTCAAGTTTAGGTTCTCTTGGCTGGAAGGCACTTAACAGTGGCAGTCACAAAATAAATCTTGATGAGGGCATATTGTTGAATGAGTAGACTCTATTTTCTGATTGAAATGTGATTTTATAAGACTAAAGAGATTCAAAGAAAAAGTTAAAGAACTTCCTACCAAGACTGAATCTTTAAGTAAAATTCAACTTCTCTCTTTCTTAAAATACAGCACCAGTCATCTTAAAATTTGCCAAGAAATGAGACTATGAATTCCTTCTTCAAGTAAAGGCAAAAGACAGAAAAATTTGTGAAGATTCAGCAGGCCCCTCCTCTTGTGAAGAATCTGTTTCTCATACACATGTTGGAGGCTATGGATTTTGTTAAATCTTTGTCACTAAAACAAAATTCTTGAGGTAATTAACTTATAAAGAAAAAATATTTTGCCTCATAGTTTCAGCCCACAGTTGTTTGGCCCATTGCTTTTTGGGCATGTGTCAAGGCAGCACATAAGGGCAGATGTACATGGCAGAGGAAATCCATGAAGCTCATGACCAGTAAGCAAAGAGAAAGAGGAATACCTTCAAAGGGCATACTCCCAGTGACCTAAAGATTCCACCACCTCCCATAATGCCACTCAGAAGACCAAGGCTCTTAACACATGGACCTGTCTGGATTAGAAGACGTTATTGCAAAGTACATAAGTAACAAACAGCCTAACATTTCCTCTCAGCATTATTTCTGTACTGCAGATTTTATTCAAATTGTGACCCATAGAGGAGGTGAATCAGCATTATCTGCAATCTTGTGGGCAATGTTCCTAAACCTAATAATCAGAATTTTCATTTTAATAGGATCTCCAGATAATTCAGATACACACTGAAACTTGAGAAATACTAATCAATTATTCTTTGCTACTTGAGTTTCTTGTTTGGTCTACGTCCAGTGATCAAACCTGTGCACAAGTGGAATCAAGTGAACAATCTCATTTAACAGCAGTTTTCCAATATTAGTCTGTATTGTGCACATAATTAATTAGGCTTTGTGCCCAGAATGTCTGATTCCATAGGTCTGGGTTGGAACCCAACACTTTGCATTTCTAAATTACTAGATGATGATCATGATGATGCTAGTTCAAAGATCACACTTTAAAAATCACTTTCAAACAACCCAGTGTCAGGAAATAGATGGGGGCTGCTGCTTCTGAAGCTAGTGATGATGACAATCCTTGCCCAGTACAACATCCTCCTGATTGTGGCAGAAGCACTAGGGTTCCGAGGCCAATGGCAGCAGTATCTTCCTTTGCAAGCCAGTTTTCTATGTGGCTCTGGGCATTGTTCCCAGAAACTCAGCCTGAAGTCTGTACTTTAAACTCTCCCAATAATTGTGTGAACTATCATAAATCTCTTTCCAAGTATACTTGTTAGGTCAAATTCTATTGCCTACAACTAGAAACTGGCCGATACAAGTCTTTACACACACTTAACAAAGGAATTTTAGACTAACTTTATTGTTCTGTCCTTTTTACCTAGGAAGGTCAACCATACAAGGGGAAAGTCTTAGTCAAAGCCTTAGCAAAATAAAATAGTATACACAGGGCTATGTATTTTAGGAACCTAATTTCAGTAACAAGGAATAGAGTTTAGTTTTACAATAGGTGAGAAGCACTCAGCATCTGACCTCTTCTGGAAGGCCCAAACTGAATACCTGAGAGACAATGAAAATTTGTGTACTATGCAAATCTTAACATGGTAATTACAAAGGTCACATTTTTAATATCCATTGCAAAACTACTTTAACTGTATATCCAAACATTATCATGAATTAGTAATGAAAGGCTTCACTTTTGATCATGCATAGAAATATACTTAAAATAATGTTTCATAAGTAATAAAATAATTATATTTATTAACAATATTTTCTGTTAGAATTTGGGCTTGCTACTGAGTTGTGAGGATACCATTGTCAAGTGCTGTCTCCTTAAATAGCAACAACATAACCTAAGGAAAAACTGTGTTGCTTACAACATAAAAGATCACACTTTAAAAAGCACTTTCAAACAGCCCAGTGTCAGGAAATAGATGGGGGCTGCTGCTTCTGATGCCCCCTGTACAGTGCTCTCAATGTCTTAGAGAAGCAAGGTTTAAATCTTTGGTTTAATATGAGTCTCAATTTTGGGTTGGGGAAGAGCACATGAGATAGCAGTTAAAACTGGATTGAGGATCATGAAACGGCAAGGCCACGTTTTCTGAGGCAAGGGTTCAAATAATTTGACAGTGAAAACTGTTTACTGTTACTTTCCACTGATAAGTAAAGACATTAGCCTGTATTAGTTTAGACAATAAATTTTGGGCTGTGGGAGTCAATAACTTTAATTTTCAATATTAACTTTTGTTGGGAGGTAGGTAAATAATTATGGTTCTTACAACCTAGTAGAAAGTAAAATATTCCAGGAAAGAAAATTGATACTGCAACTACCTAGCAAGTACCAAGGACTCAATAAATATTAATAGGATGAATTGATGGATGGATTTGAAATAGGTTTATCTTCAGGCTTATAAAATTTCTCAAGAGTATAATCAGAATCAATGTAATATAGACAGACAGAAAGTATAAGACAGATCAAAGCCAACAAACAAGGAATTCTAGAGGAAATGAGGAGAGTATGTTTCAAGGGTGTACATCCAGTATCAGACTGAAATGTGTATGAAGCTCCTTCTTTAAGTAGAAGACTGTATGGTCTAGACATATGGACCACCAAAACCTGTGACAGAATTAAGTACAGGGCAGGTCAACATGGAAGAATGATTATCCTCTGTCTAAAAATGCTGCATGTGTTTATGATTAACAACAGCCTCAAGGAGAATCAGAAGGGGAAAATCTTGAATTTACTAGATTTAAATTAAAACACCACTCTGAAACTAAGTTAGCTAAATGAAGTTTTTGAATAAGACTGAAAAGGGGGCCCAGGGTTAAAATTGAGTCTAGCTATGAAAAGATAAAGTAATATATTTGCATCTCTGTGACTCATGCAATTTGTACATCACTGCATAAACATATATTTTCCCTCTCCAATGAAAACATTAGACTCCAAAAATCCCTGTGCCAGGAGAATTCGCATTTCAAAATACATGTAAGCCTTTAAGAGAAATGTAAGACTGGGCCACCAAGGTTGTGAATAAAGCTATGAAAGTTATTATGAATATACTTTTTTTTTCTTTAAAACCAAATAATGGAAACAGCATGCTTAAATCTTTTCCTAGCATGAATATTTTCTTTTGTGACACATGATACACTTCTGTCTTCCCTATACACATTGTACTCTACATAAAAGTTAAATCCTGGGTGGGTAAATAATTTGTCGACTTTTACTTCCTGTATAACATGCTGATCACTAATATATGCAGCAACTTGGTAGGAAAATGTCTAGTTAACTTTTGCTGAAGCTCTTAGGCATACCAAACAACTATCTCCCACGGCCATGCTCTGTCTACTGATGTCATTTTAGGTCTACTCACAACAATTTTGTAGGATAACACATGTGCCTCTCCTCAGTCCAGCTAGTGGGATGTAATGCTTGCTGTTCCTCTGCTACCTTAATTTCTCCCGAGGCTGTATTTTGAAATTCTCTCTCCTGCCACCTGTTTTATTTTTTTTTCCTTTTTCAAACTCCTAAATGCTTTCTCCCACTTTTTCAAATTATCCCAACAGGTGTGCATCTAATCAAAGTTAAAATTTTCATGATTGTGGAAAAGTGTTCAAAAGTAAATCCACATATGTGCAAGTTATGAAAGAGAAATTGCGTTAGGTAAGGGCTTTTTGTCAATGCAATTATGTGTGAAAGTGCTTCAGTAGTTCTGTGGACAAAGTGCTAGGAAAGCACTTGAAACAACTTGTAAGCTTAAGTACTAGGCAGCTGGAGTCAAGAAGAATTCATCATAGTAGAGACCCAGACCGTGCCAGGAGAATTCACGTTCTCAAAATACTAAGTCATTGAGGAAAAAAAAAATTGGAAAAATAAGTTGTGAGTGAAACTATGAAACTTATTTCAACTTTCAGAAAAAAACTGGATTCTGTACCTATAAATCTACTGATAAGCAAAATCATTTGGATTAACATGTTCTATTTATTGATCATTTATTCAACAAATTTTCTTTTTTATCATTTTAAAGAAAAAAATTTAAAAATGGTACTTCAAATTAAGATTGTAGGAGAGTAGCAATAGTACATGTGTATTGCTATCTTCCAAGTAGTGCTCATATTCCAAGATATATATGCATGAAAAATTGATTGAACAATATAGGACCAAAACTTCCTTTTCGATGAACTAATAGCAGTAGCATAACTATCTTAACTATTTTGTATATCACATATACATATATTCATTTACTTTTCCTTTTTCCTTCTTTTCTCCTGTCCCCCATTCCAGTTGTTCTTTCTTCCTGAATAGTTTTTTTCCCATTTCACAATATCAACTGTATATTTTGGATCTTATTTACTATTTCAGCTTCTTAAATGAGGGAAATAATATGATGCTTACACATTTGAGTTTGATTTATTTCACTTAGGAATATTATTTCCCTCATTTCTTAAATGAGGGAAATAATATGATGCTTACACATTTGAGTTTGATTTATTTCACTTAGGAGTTTGATTTATTTCACAAGTTGCATCCATTTCCCTTTAAATGCCTCAAGTTTATGCTTTTTATAGCTGACTAGTACTCCACTATATAAAAATACCACTGTATAAAAAACATAAAAATTGTATATTCTTCAGTTTATGGGCTTTTGTGTTGACTCCAAGATTTAGCTATTACAAATTGTGCTGCTATAAACATGGGTGCACATATATCATTGTGGTATGGTTTTTTAAAAATTCTTCTAGAAAAATACCCAGAAGGGGACTCACTGGGTGAAATGGGACCTCTAATCCTAGTTTTTTTTTTTTTTAATCTCCACATTGATTTCCATAGTGATTGCACCAGTCTGCATTCCACCAAGTGGAGAAGAATTCCTTTTTTCCCACAGCCCCTCTAGAATTTGTTATTAGTTGATTTCTTGATGACAGCCATTCTCCCTGGAATCTCAGTGTTGTTTTAATTTGCATCTTTCAAATGACTAATGATATTGAATATTTTTTCATATATTTATTTCCTATTTGTATTTTTTCATCTGAAAAGTCTGTGTTCATCTCAACTGCCCATTTTTGGATTGGATCTTTGAATTTGGGGGCCTGATATTTTTCAATTCATTGTATGTTGTACATATAAGTCCTTTGTCTAAGGGACTATTGAAAAAGTTTTTTCCCACTCTGTGGGTTGTCTTTTTACTCTGTTGGTGATTTCCTTTGATATGTAAAGCCATTTTAATAAGACGAGTTGTTGATTTTTTGAAGTGTTTCCTTTACTGTTTGGATTTTGTTCATTAAGTTTCTGCCTACCCCTAGGTCTTCAATATTTTTACCAACTTTCTCTTCCAGTAGATTTAGTGTTTCTATTTTAGTATTTAGATGCTTGATATATTTCAATTTTAGTTTAATGCATGATGATAAACATGGATCTAATTTTAGTCTTTGGCATGTAGAGCACCAGTTTTCCCAGCACCCTTTATTAAAGAAGCTTTCTTCCAGTGAACATGTTCAGCCACTTTGTTAAAGATAAGGTGGCTGAATGTAGTTATAGTTGTGTTTGTATGTTCTAATCTGTTCCATTGGTCTTCAGGACTGTTTTCCTGCCAGTACCGTGCTGATTTTATCACAGAAGCTTTGTAGTTTAAGTTCAAATCAGGGATTGTGATGCCTCATACCTTGTCTTTGTTACCCAAGATTACCTTTGCTATTCTAGGTATCTTCTATTTCCAGATGAATTTTAGAAATGTTTTCTCTAGTTCTGTAGTATTTTGATTGGGATTGTATTAAATCTATATAACAATTTTGGAAGTATGGACATTTTCAGAATTTTGGTTCTTCCTATCCATGAGCAAGTGATATTTTCCCATTTTTTGACATCCTCTTGCATTTCCTTCTTTAGATTACTGTAATTTTCAATATACAGACCCTTTACTTCTTTAGATACATTCCTAAGTAGTTCATAATTTTTGGATGCTATTTAGAAAGGTGTGGTTTCCCTAATTTTTCTTTCTGTGAGTTTGTTGTGTACAGGAATCCTATTTATTGTTGAGTGTTAATTGTATATATAACTATGCTATTGAATTTGGTTATTAACTGTAGGAGATTTTTGGTAGAGTTTTTGAGATCTATGAAGAGTATCATGTCACCTGTGAATAATGATAATTTAACTTCTTCCTTACCTATCGATATTATTTTTATTTCTTTCTCTTGTCTAATTGCTCTGGCTAGTGCTTCCAGAATTATATTGAATAAGAGTGGGGATAGTGGACAGCCTTGTTTTGTTTCTGATTTTAGAATGAAAGTCTTCAGTTTCACCCACTTAGCATGATGTTGATCATTGATTTATCACAGATAGCTTTTATCAGATTGATATAAAGACTGTTTTGATTTTCTGTAGGATTTTTGTCATGAATGAGTGCTGGACTTCATCAAAAGCCTTTTCTGTGTGTATTGAGATGATCGCATGATTTTTGTCTTTGGCTCCATTGACATTATGAATTACATTTATTTATTTGCATACATTGAACCGTTCTTGCATTCAGGAGATGAATCCCAGTTATGGTGTATAATCTTCTTGATGAATTGCTGCATTCTGTTTGCTAGTATCTTGTTGAGGATTTTTGCATCCATTTTGATAGAGACATTGGCATATAGCTCTCTTTTTTAGTTGGGTTTTACCCTGGTTTTGATGTCATGATAATATTTACCTCCAATGAGCTGGGAAATATTGTTTCCCTTTCAATTTTATTAAAGAGTTTGAGAAATATTGGAATTAAATTTCTTGTAGAATTCAGCAGTGAATCCATCAGAACCTGGGCTTTTCTTTGTTATTTTTTAATAGCATTTTCAATCTAATTAATGATACTGGGTTATTAAGAAATTTTATATCTTGTTGGTTCAACTTTGGCAATTCATACAAATGTAGGAATCTGTCCACTTTGTGTGTGTTTTCCATCCGAAGAGAATAAAGATTTTCAAAGTAGGTATTGATGATCTTCTAAATTTTCACAGGATCTATAGTGATTTCACCCTTTTTATTCCTCAATGCATGAATGTGAGTCTTTTATTTCACTTTTTTGATAAGTTTTGCCATGGGTTTATCAATTGTATATATTCTTTCAAATGAATCAACTCTTTGATTCATTAATTCTTTGTATTCTCTTCTTAGTCTCCATTGCATTAATTTCTGCTATATTCTTTATAATTTCTTCCCTTGTATTAGCTTTGGGGTTTTTTGCTTTGCTTTTTCTACAAGCTTGAGATATAACATTAGGTTATTTATTTGTGCTCAGTCTACTTTGCTGATGTGAAAATTCACCACTATAAATTTCCCTCTTAAGATTGTTTTCATTGCCTCTCATAAGTTCTGGTATGTTTTATATGCATTCTTGTTTAGTTGTGGATATTGTTTAATTTCTTCCCTTATTTCATATGTGACCCACTGATTGTTTAAGAGGGTGTTATTTAATTTCCATGTGTGTATGGAGTTTTTGCAATTTCTTTTGCTATTAATTTCCATTTCATTGCATAGCAGTCACATAATATGCATGAGATAATTTCAATTCATTTGCATTCATTTAAGCAAGTTCTGTGGGCTAGTATATGTTCTATTTTGGAGAACATCCCATGTGCAGCTGAAAAGAATATATTCTGATTATGTTGGGGGGAATACTCTGTAAACATCTACTAAGTTCATTTGTTCACAGGTTTGGTTTCATTCTGTTATTTCTTTGCTTTTTGTCTAGTTGATCTAGCTCTTTGTGACAACAGGGTATTGAGGTGTCCCTTTACAACTATGTTACTTTTTTTATTTCTCATGCCTATTAATAATTGTCTTATATAGTTGGGTGCCTTTTATTTGGTGCATATATATATATTCTGTTGGTGGAGTTCTCCAGGGTCTAACTGCTGTCTCCTGGCTGCAGCTTCAGATGCTTCCACACTGCTGGTCTCCCTGGTTACTGAGCCCTCCAAAAATATGTGCGCACCTGTGTGCCTGGGCTGGCTGCTGCCTTGGGTCTTTGGGTTCTGGTCTCTTCTCACAGAGCCCACCATGCTGGGAGCAATGTTCAACAAACCGAATATGTTCTTTTTTCTACACTAAGTGCTGACACATACCCTAACACTGCACTCACAATCCCCAATGTCTGACTTCACCAAACCACAGTTGCTAACAGAAAGCAGCAGTTTACCAAAAAGGAAAGCACAGTCATCCTTCCTAAATTTCTATGCTTTTGAAATTAAACCACTAAGTCTAACATAAGATCAAATTTTTGTTACTATGATCATTTGATACTATGTTACTCTATAATTTTCCCTTAACATTTTTTTGCTAATAATTTAAATCTAATCTTTATATATTTTGGTCTTTTTAACATAAGGTTTGATTATCCAGTTCAGACTGGTCTTGCACTATTTTGTAGCCAAGGCTGGCCTGGAACTAGCAGATATCCTCCTGCCTCAGCCTCCTGAGTGCTAGTATTACAAGCATGTGCCACCACGCCCAACTAAATCCAATCTTTAGTATGTGTTCCTCTCCCAAGAAATTGAATACTAATGAAATTTATTTAGACTTCATTTCTTCTACAAGTAAAATCTTAAATCATTGCTCTAGGAAGGCCATCTTCCTCTTGCTCTAGGACTCATGATCCATTCCACACATGATATGGATGAAAACCAACTCAGTTTTAATTGAAAATAGTTTATTTATTGATTCATTCATGCACATAACCAGGAAGTTATTTCAACAAGCATTTGATGAGCAACTACAGTATGCCTGGTGATGAAGTGAGTTTTGAAGATATATAGGAAAATAAAACACAGGCTCTGCCAAGTAACTGTTATTATTACTCGTAATAATAATAATAACTGAATAACAACACTAAAAATTATTAACAAATTAGTGTTGAAGGAAGAACTAAACAATCCTACCAAATCACACTGACCAAAATTTCACTAGAATTTTTGATCCAGTCCTCAATAAATACATTGCATTTTTCTTCCAAAACATAATTTACCTCCACAACAGACCTTATGGGTTACACAGCTCCTGCTTTATGATGTACTGGGTTTCCTGTGGATAGTCTGTTTTCTTCTACATTTCCTTTCGCCCAAGAACTCCATCAGCATCAATAAGATACGATATATAATTGAACTACTCCATTGTGAAGCATGTCTTTAAACATCCTCACTTTTCCCTGAAAAATGACAACCTGCAAGTATTATTACTCAAACTTTTCTACTTAATGCTTTGCTATTTCTGACTCTTGACTTCATCATAAAGTTAAACAAATTGTATCTTACACAACTTTTTGCATTGCCCAAAATGTTAATTATGTTTCTGGATAGATGACACTTAAAATCAATTAGATGAGGGTCTACAACCAGATTCCCACAAAAAAAGCTGTAGAGCAATTCCCTAATTCTTCTAGGCAAAAGCTGTGGTAGTAATTAGTATGTAGAACAGACAATCAATCATATCCCTAATTAATACTCAGCATAATCTGATAGTTTAGCCAGAAGACTGAGAGCATCAAAGAATAATGAGGTGTTTCACTTTGGATGAATACATTAAGATACTCTAAATCTTGTGCCTCCCTGGGGAATAGTTTACCTTGGAAAACTGACACTATGCAATGGGATTTTTCCCCTTTACAATATTATTTCATGAATATCCTGAAAATTCACCTGCTTTGGGCATCCTGCCAGATACCCCAGTAAGCTGATCAGCATGAAATTGCCAGAAGGAAAAAGAAATCCCAATAAGAATGGCAAAGAAAGTTCCCCCAAAGAGGTTTATATTCACATTCTAGTCAGATGGTTTCATTTAAGTTGATGTGTCATCATTGTGAGACCCAAAGTCCACTGACTCTTGCCCTATCCAAGATAATACACAACTTCACCTTTTTTGACCACATGTAACAAGCTGCAGGCTTTGCCTTATTTTTCTTTGTTTATGAGCATACCTCAGTGGATCACATCAGCCCCTGAGAACTTCATGGGCCATTACTGTATTTTCTGTATTAAAGAAACGAAGTTCATCATGACTTAAAATGGTTGTATTCTGTTGGCCTCCTGTACAGTGTCTCTCGAGATCCCTAAAACACATCTGAGCACACTCCCTCCCAAAAAGGCAAAAATCCTCAACACCAAAACTAGTGACTAATTAGCAAACCAGTGCCAAAATTCTTACAGAAACCCAAATTGAATGTAAGGAAAATACATCTGACTTCAGAAAACCCCACACAAATTTTAACTTGAGATTACCACATTTGAAAAGGAGAAAACTGACTTTTCTTTTTGCATAATTATTTTGCATGTACCACAATATAAAAGTGAAAATCAAAAGAGTAAAAGAAAAATGGTGCCACCACTTCTTTGTCATGTCACTTTCTTGGATGATCAGGGTGCTGGTGCTGAGAATCCTTTCCATGAAAGCAACCCGCAGGAAATAATTAGGAAGGAAGGGGAGGGGAATGTCACCATACATTGTAAAGTGTAACCCAAAGACAGAAAGAATTTTTTAAATGCTGAAAATAAAATACTTTTATGCCTCCAGTCACTTGGCCACAACCAGTGACAAAGACGTTGGGAAATGTGGTTTCGCTAGTGAAGGAGAATGAAAGGTTTGATAAACCACTGACAGTTTCTGCTTCACAAGAGCTCTACTCGGCCAATTGTAGAGAGATGTTACGATCTGATCAGGAGCTTCCACCACCCTACTTCCTACTGTACACCTAAAGAGGAATTTTCCTACTTCTCAAGACTGTGATAAACAAATCCAGCCACAGAAGACCAAGAATAAGATCAAGCCTATAGTGTTGGATCAGCGTTCTCTGCTCTGAGCCCTGAGTCCTGAGCCTAGAGCACTTCATGATGAATGGAATGGCTCTGTATATGATGAACAGCTTATAAAACTCCCTTTTTTATTTCAAAATTAAGTATGTGTGTGTGTGTGTGTGTATATATATATATATATAATATAAAATCTTTACATAATTTTCAAAAATAACAATATCATGCCTTAATATTTACATAAATCATTTCCAAAAGCATTAATATAATGTCCTAAATTTAATATAAAGTAAAAAGAATAGAAAGATAATTTATAATAAAATAATATGCATTTTATACAAAAACATTCAGGTATCATAACAAGCAGCCATATGAGGTAGTCAGATGTTTGTGGCTATACTTAGAATGCACAGGAATGCATCAACTACAAATGGATCTGGGTACAGGTGTGTTACATTGGCAACTCAAATACCACAAATGGCGTTGCCATTGATGATGTAATTGTCTGAAACAGCGAGCAACTCTTGTAGAATCTCTTAACAAAACAAATTGCATTCTTTCCTAAATTTACAATGTAGTTATATTCCTAGAAATTTAGGAGTATATTAAACTTTGAAGTACTTTGTGAATATATGTAAAATGGAGTTTCATTTCAAACACAAATAATTGTAGGTAGATTCCTCAACTGCAAGAATCTGGCAGGACACGGGAAGGTCATAGGGAATGAACTGTGCTTCCAGTCACATGGGTTGCTCTGCATGTGGCATCTGGAACCCCTGACCCATACACACTGTGATGCTACCAAATATTATAATAAGCCAAGAGATGCATACAAATTTCAAAAATACCTCCAGAGAAAGGCAATGATTTTCTTAACAATCACTAAGAAAAGAAATCAAGTGTGGTTAGTACAGAGAGAACAGAAAAAAAAATTAGGTCCAAAAAAATATTCAGTGTGCTAAGCAAGAGTCACATTACATAGCTGTTGTTGTTCTTGTTGTCATGGAGTGCTATGAGTACCATTAGAGGATTTTAAGAAGGAAGCAATGTAATGTAAGGGTCTAAAATATCATTTTTTCCATGTATGGTGGTGTATACCTATAGTCCCAGAACTGAGGAACCTGAGACATGAGGATCGCCCAGAGTTTAAGGTCAGCCTGGGCTACATAGTGAATTCAAGCCAGACCTAACTACATATACCTTATCTCAAAAAAACAAATAAGAAAATACCATCCAGTTTGTTATGTGCAGGATGTATCACAAGGGTACAAGAGTGGAGGAGCAGGCAGCAGTTAGAAAGCTATTGCAACCATTTTGGGGAAAGATCATGATACATTGCTCCAAGTGGTAGAGATAG
This sequence comes from Hydrochoerus hydrochaeris, assembly GCA_004027455.1. Taxonomy (NCBI): domain Eukaryota; kingdom Metazoa; phylum Chordata; class Mammalia; order Rodentia; family Hydrochaeridae; genus Hydrochoerus; species Hydrochoerus hydrochaeris. Next base: position 68,741 of record PVLA01006813.1, read on the forward strand.
ATGTATATTTAGGATTTATTTTTGATGTGGAGACAACAGAATTTGCTCAAGTGGTCAAGTAGGTGAGGGAAACAGAAATAAAGACTGGTTTGTGCACTTTCATTTGACCAACCAGGGAAATGGTGGACACTTCATGAAATGTGAAATATCAGTGAATGAAGAGGTTTGAGAGAGCAATATGAGTTTTGTTTGTTTCAAGATATGTTAATATACCTACTTAATGTACAAGTGGAACTGCTAAGTAAGTCGTGTGTCATGGGTATTGGTCTGGAGTTCAGTGAAGTGGTCATTTGTATGTTTTAAATTAGAGAGAATATATAGATGGATGGAAATAAAACTTTGGAACAAGCATCCCAACATCAGAAAATGAGTTACTAGGGGAGAACAGGAAGAGTAATAAAAAAAGTAAAAACATCCAGTGCTACAAAAAATCAAAAGAAAGAACTTTTCAAGATGAAGGAAAGTCTTGTAACTATGCTGAATTGTTGAGCAAGGTGAGGGTAGAGAAGTGAACATAGGTTTCAGCTTCAAAGAGGTGATTGATCAGCTACTTAAGAGCAATTTGTGTTGATATGAACAGAAACCCTACTGGATTGGGTAACAGAGAAAAAGGGCACTAGGAAGTAGATACTGAAATTATAGGTAACTCTTAAAAATTGTAGTATGAAAGAAAATTTTGAATGAATAATGTACTAACATAAATAATGTAGTAACTAGATGAAACTATAGGAACAATATATTTTAGACATAATAAATTTGAAAGCGTCTATATGCTGAGAGTAATAAACCAGTCGAGAAAAAGTGATGTTTACTGAAAAAGAACAAGATTAAGTCCTGAAAAATAAGAGTATAATAGTCAAAATCTGAATCTACCAAAGACTGGGAGTAGGAAAAGTATAACAACTCTAGTATTGTTCTTCCCATATCCTCTTTATACTCACTGGCTAAGGGATGGCTCCTGCCAAATACATGTAACCCATATGAGCATTTTTACTAGACACCAAAACAAGGCTGGTCCACTTTAGGATCAGATGAAACTATCAGAGAGGTAATCCCTGTAAAACAATTTTCAACCAGTAATTGGTAAACAGTTGGTGGTTTCGTCACCCTTACTCTAGGATGTCACTGAGGTATGTTCTCAGAAATTCCACAGCAGTATTAAAATATAAGCACCAACAGTGATACTTTTCTCACAACACACATCTTACTGACTTCTTTCTCTTCTCCGTTCTACTTCTTTAATTTCTTGCCAGTGTTTCTTGGGATGACCTCTCAAATTATTTGTAACCATAGCCATGTCTTAAGGCCTTGTTTCAATGATACAAATGAAGGTCCAAGAACAGAACTGAAAAGCATGAAATAAACAGTGATACCAACTTAATTCAAATATATCGTTGAAAAACCACTGCCATAACACAAACTGTTAGCATCAATTTACACTGAACCCAGTGGGTGACTCTGGGAGGACTCTTAGTTATAAGTTATAACAAACTCATCCTACAGTGGTCTTCTAAGAAATAGAATTTTTTAACTTTTATATCTGAAAATTACAGGGGAAATAAAGCGACTTGAGTCGGCATTCAAATAATCTTTTGAAGAAGCAGTGTACTACCTTATTTCAGTTATTGCCTTTTGTGTCAACCAAAATGTGACAGATTTAGACAATGCCTCCATTATTAAGTCCTTCCAACTTTGAAAATCATGGAAAAGAATTATTCCACTTCCTTAATAGTACATGTAAAAATTCCAGATTTGAAACGTATTGGGTCTGATGGGCTGATGTGAGACAGGTAGCCATCTTTGTAGTAAGGATGATAGCCAGACAGTTAAAGGCAGACAGATCCGTGATACCTGAGCTGCCCAGCTGGCACTTATCTCCTCATCCTCTAAGGGATGGTGACCAACACTGGCCAGCAGATTGCTCTGTGGAGCCTTGGAGTGGTTGGCACATTTGGATGTCCCTCATGTCCACAATAAATCAGTCATCAAGTTCTGCAGCCTCTTTATCTTAGATATTTCTCCTTTACTCTCTAACCCAATTGTGTATACACTAGTCCAAATGATTGACATTCTGCAGGGATTAGCCAACAGCCTCCTAATTAGTTAATACACATTTTTTTCTCACCAACTCAAATTCATTCTTCATACAGCACCCAGAAATCTTTTCATAAAACACAAAAATGACCATGTAACTTCCTTGTTTAAATCCTTATAATGTTACTCATTGTCTTTAAAATAATGGGAAAATTACTAGTTTGTATTCTGCCTTAGGTAATTTTCTCTCATTGCTAAGTCAGAACACCAACATCCAAAGTTAAAGCAGGAATGGTTTACTTAGCTCACAGTTTGCAGAAGTTTCAGTGCATAATTGTCTGGCTCCTAGTCAGAGTGACTTGTCAGAGGGGTTTCTCAGAGGAGAAACACTTCATGGTGGCAGAAGACAGCAAAAGCAAATCAACTCATTGTATCCATATACCAAGATTAGGGCAGTTCCGATCCAATCAGTGGACTGATCCAGCAATCACCTGCCCTTAATCCCAGTATCCTTAATCCCAGCATTACCTCACAAATCAATCACACACTCTAGATTTGACCACCTCCAAAAAGGCCAATGACTGCATGAGGCTTTGGGGGACCATATTGACAAAAATCATAATATATCTTAATTACCTTAATAATATCATCTTGTGTCACCTAGTTTTCTGTGCTTCCAACATGCTGAATTTTAACTTCTTCGGCATACTGAAATTTTTCTACCACAGGGCCTTTGCATGAGTTATATCCCCTGTTTTCATATCATTTCTCTTCCTTAGCTCCTTGTCCTTCACCAGGAAAGTGACTTTTAGATTTCCCTGTAATATTTTCCCATCACAAGTCTTCATTCATTCTTGCCTATCTCCTTGCTCCTCCTCTAAAGCAGATGTCCATCCGATGTTCCCTCAGCATCCAGCATTCCTTTCTAAAAACACGTGAACTTGAGAGAAAATCTCTTCCCTTGCTAGACTAAACTTCAGTGGGGATAGACACAATATTCCTAGCCTCTAGTGGAGTAGGAACTTAATATTTGAATGACCAAATTAATGAATGAAAATTCCTGTTGTTTCATACTTTTTTGAAACTGAAATCCCAGAAAATCTACACCTAAAAACTCTAGGATTGAAGTATGTTATACATAGCTTAGGCTTACAATTATTAAAGAATAATGAATTTCAATAAAATATTAGAAAGTATCATTTCAAAATATATTGAGAATTACCTTGTCAGATCACTTTGAGGCACAGGAATAAGGAATAGGTAACTGTTTTCCACTCTTCCACATTTTCAAAGCAATCTAAAATGGTGATATGATACAGTGATTTTGAAAGTATCAGAAAAAATTTAAAAATAGTTTATTGCTCAAGTGGGAACTCAAAGATTAGTTCTCACCACTCTCACCTGACATTCTCAAAGTCATGTCACTCTAACTTTCAAATTTTACTAACATTTTAAACTTTTAATTTTCAGCTGAAATCTTATGGGAAATTTGACACAAATAAATAAACAAGGGGAAGGAGGAGGGAAAAGGAAGGAAGGAAGGAAGGAAGGAAGGAAGGAAGGAAGGAAGGAAGGAAGGAAGGAAGGAAGTTCCCAGAATTTCAGGTTGAAGCAGGACAGAAAACAAAAGCAGTCTACTCAGACTATGGAACAGGCCACTCTTCATGCTGTCCTGGAGCAGCCTAGGTAGAAGTCCACAGAACTGGGGCTATGGGAACATTTCAAAAGTCATGGTGCTCTCAGAACTGAGTAAATGTCAGGAGCACTCAAGCTCTGTCTTACACACATGAAGCTCAAAATAAATTTTAAGTCCTAAACACATTGTAGGTCTATATTTTAAAAAAATTTTAAACTTGTTCAAAAACATCTAATAGTAAAATTTTTCTTCATTAAGGGAAGAAATTGGTGGCTTTTTATTAATGTATATTATTTCCACAGGACAGTGGTTTTCATTTTGGCATATTCACAAATATATATAGCATACTTTGTTTCCTCGCCTTCTTACCCTCACTTACTCTTTTCCTCTCCTCTAGTAATTTTCCTTCTACCTTCATGTTATCTCTTTTTTAATTTATTTTTTAAAATATGAAAGAAGGCATGCAACATTTGTCTCTCTGAGTCTAGCTTGTTTCATTTGATATCATGATCTCCAATTCCATGTATTTTTTACAGATAGCATGATTTTGTGCTTCTTTATGATATTTATAATTTGTTTTATATATATATATATATATATATATATATATATATATATATATACATACATTTTTCTTCATCGGTTCATCTGTTGACAGGCAGACAGGCACTATGGCTATTTCCACAACATAGCTGTTGTGGATTCTGCTTCAATAACCATATGTAGCTATTTCTAGAGTATTCCCACTTTAATTCTTTCAGGAATATACCAAGGAGTAGTATAGCTGGATTAAACAGTAGTCCTATTTTTTTGATGAATCTCCATACTGATTGTCATAGTGACTATGCTAACTGACATTACTGAAAGGTGACATTTTTATGAGGCATGGTAGAGAAGGTCTATAATCCCAGTGATTCAGGAGGCTGAGGCAAGAGAATCAAAAGTTTGAGGCCAGTTTGGGCAAGGTGAGTGAGTCCTTGTCACAAAATAAAATAAAAGAAAGTTTCAAAATGTAGTTCGGTAGTAGAATGCTTGTCTAGCATGTGCAACACCCAGTGTTCAATCCTCAGGATTATTAAACAATAAAAAAGCAAACATTTTTAAAAAGTGATTTTATCTTTTTCTTTTCCTTTCCATTCCTTTTCAGAAAAAATAATTTTTAAAACTGTGGGATAAAGTTGAACAAGATTATGTATTCCCACAATGGTGGAGGGAATATGTATGGCTCATTTCAAATAGGGTTAGAAGGGCCCAGTGGTTGGGCATCAGGATTTAGACCTGAGCAGGCTAAAAAGAAAATATTCACGTATTTGATACAGAAAAGAGGGACAAAGCTTGGGTAGAGCCAGGAGACATTTGTGTAGATGGAGTGAAATTGGTATTTGGGAAATGGCTGCATAGTGAGATATTGGTTAAATAAGTAAATATTTCAAAGGCAAAAGGAACCAGGTCCCTCACTGCTATAGAAAGGGACTACAAAGGTGGGAACCAGGAAAACACAAATGACCCCTGTGTAGAGCTGGAGATAAACTGGTATTGGTACGAAGTCATGATTTTCAATACATAGATCAACATATATTGATATACAATATAAAGAGATGTCTAGAAATAAATAGATATGTTGAGATACAAACATGGATATGTAGAAAAATAAATATAAAGGAGAGGGCAGGCAACAGTAATAATTCAACAGCAATGAACATATAAAAATTATTTTCTAAATGCCAGTTTGCCATTTCTTTTGAGGAAACAACTCATTCTGTCTAGGACTAAGACAGAAACCACATGCTCAGCCCAGAACATTTTTTTTATCCCAAAAGGCAAGACAGTGATAAGATTGGTAACATACTGAATGAGCACAGTAGCTAGTTGGAAGAACTCTAACTGGACAAAGCTGAGACAACTCAAACATCAAAATAAAGAATGACAATTACAAATTGTAACTAGATGAATAGAAAATAAGAAGTACTTATTTGTGAAATAAATGTGTGACTAAGTAGGATGGAAAAATTATATAATGAATGGATAAATGAATGAACAAGTTGATAAGAGATTAAATATTTATACAAAATATCTTCCCAACAAATACTTACATATTACAAAGAAGGTAATAATAATATTACAGCAGAGAAAACTGGTGGACAATATATTTATCCATGATAGAAATATGTAATGACATCAATAACGTGACAACTCAAATTTGTGTGCACCCATAACTATGCAGTGAAACACGGCATTGCTTCTCTGATATTGTTCCCAAAGATGCAAAACTTGAATCTGTTTTTTAGGAAACATCACACAATGCAAAACTTGAGGACAGCCTATAATCTTCAAAAGTATCAAGATCACGAAAGGCAAGAAAAGATGACATAACTGCTTTAGACTGAACAATATAAAAATAATATAACAACTAAATGCAGGACATGATTCTGAACTAGAAATTTTTGCTCTAATGAGCCACATTTGCAAAAATAACAAAGCTTGAATAGTGATGTGCTGGTATCAGTTTCTTGATTTTAATGATCATATTGTGATTATTTCACAAAACATTCTGGTGGCAGGAAATATGCCCTAAATATTCTAAGCTAATGGGGCATGAGATCAGCAACTTGTATTCTAATGGTAAAGAAAAATTAAACTTCCTCACATGTCCAAATTTTCTGTATGTTTCAGATTGTTTGAGAACTTTAAAATATTATGACAACAAAAAGAAGCAGTGTCAAGGATTCAATTTTCATTTAGGAATGCCTTGTAAATCAAATCACAGTCTTGTGTGGCAGTCTGCCTGTCTTCCTCACTCCTCTGGCTGCAGGCTTCAAGTGACCAGTCCTTCCAATTGTGAAGTTCAGCCTCGCTTCTCATGAACTTGCGAGGCAGTATAAAAGGAAACCTATTTTCCACTTCAAGGTACTTCTCAGGCACCTTTACAGTTGTTAGTGTTTTTGCAACTTTTCTTCTTTTCCTGCCATTCAGAAATGATTTCAGATGCTGTTTAACAAGAGCTACCTAGATTAAACTCTTGACATTCAGTCTTGTACTTTCTTTCATATAGTCACTCAACAAAACATTGAAACATATTCAGTGAGTACCAAGTATCTCTATGTAGACACAGAGTTAAGATACAGCTAGCCCTTTTCATGAGCACTAGGTATCAAAATGGACAAGATTTGTAATCTTCAAATAAAACTCACTTCTAAGGTCACATTTATTTCTGTTCACAGGAATGCACACACAAAATTATTCGGTGGAAGGTAGTAAACAAGAGAACTGACAGATTGTTATTATCTGATACCATTCTCATTGGAATGGGTAGCCCTGTTCTGGAAAATAAGTGGCCAGGACCTGAACCTGTTAAATTTCTGGGACTTGTCATTAAAGCATCCCATTTTATAATGTTTCTGAATCAATTCTATTAAGAATATCATGGCATTTGCTTTCATCATTTACATAATGTGAAGAGACTAAACAGAACAGTTCGGAACAGTCTACTTCAAGGCCTCATTTAGTGTTATACATTTTATGGTTTCTTCCTTTGAGCAGCCCTCTCAGTCCTAATGAATAAGTGAATGTGTGGAACAGTCATTTTAAGGCCCCTTCAAGTGTCCCACATAATTCACAATGACTTGTCTTGTTTTCTCTTTCCTTTCCTTTTTTTTAGAGAAGAATATATGTTTTGAGAGAAAGAAAGCTATTTGAGAGAGAGATAGAAGGGGTCCCAAATGAGTTGCCAAAGACCCTATCTTTTCTGGGGAATTTTATAGAGCAAAACCATGAGGTAAGGCAGATTCAAGGTGGGGAAAAATGGGAACTCACAAGGTGGGCATGCAGTGGGATAGAACTATGATCAATCAACAAGATTACAATTGTAATTGCTCGGATAAATTGATCTAATTGAGATCAAATGGGGAAGCGAGTCATGTAGCAAGTGAGCATGCATACAGAAAAGGCCTTTACCTATAGGGGTTGGGTAATGGCTCCCTTTGGCTCCCTCAAGGTGATCTGATACCTATTTAGCACATCAGTTCCTGATGTTCATATTTAGGGTGTGGTTGCATTCATTTTATCTTTTGTCTTGAGGTCTGGCCCAGTGGGAGGTGTTTAACTCCCCACAGTTGCAAGGTGTCTGATCTACTGCAATGGCTTCTTCAAGGGCCCAGCCTGTCTGATTGCCTATAACATTCTATCTAGCTTAGCTGCCTATAACATTCCCCTCTCTGAAGAAGTACCCCAAACTGCTGTGAGGGAATAATGGGCAATGACTTCTCTGGCTTCTTCAGGCTAACGGGGGTGGTAGTTGTTGATTGGCAGTCAGAAATACCTGCAGAGGGTCTATCTAAAGACCAGTGATAGACACAAGGTATTTTCATCTTGAGTAGGTGTACAGCTTTAAGTTCGGAGGAGTTGAAGCCAAAGAAAAAATTAAGTATGCACAGGTCAAATAATAGAATCAATAGGATAATTATGAGTACAACTAACAGATTTCCACCAAGAGGAACTAGTAATGCCTTCCCATAAGGAGGATAAAGATAAGGTCCAACAAACTTTAGAGTCTGACATGTCATTTTTTTGTCATCTAATATCTTGAACAATGACTGAGATATTAGCAGAAGGATTAGATACCTTCTTCTCCATTCTTTTACATACAGATTCCCCAGTTTCTCTTTACTTTTTAAAACCCTCTTTACTAGGCCTCTCAACTGACATGGACAGTGCTTCCTCAAAGGTTCATGGGTAACCCACATCATTTTGGACTTGACATGTTTTGAGTTTTCCCAGGTCACAGTCTTACAACATGTAAACAAAAGTCAATATTTATACTGATTTGAAATATGCTTTCCTAGTATTATTTTCAAATACTCATCATGACTATATATGGCTAACCCCCACTATAGGACCTCTCAGTGGAAATGTCCCCTTGTGTTGGGAACAAAAGAATCACTCCTATTCCCATTGATACACTAAATACTTGAGATGGACACCCCCCCACCCTCCAAACAGTGTATATACACAAAAACTTTAAAGGTTAGCAAAAGGCTTGCAACAGACTGATTTAATTGCCCTGAAATTAAATGGGAAGCCTCCGATGACAAGCATTGGTCTTGCAGGACCAATCTGTGGCCCTTGCTACCCTTGGATGGATAGGAAAATGCACATTAGGATTTGCATAGTTACAAGGCAGGAATGTCAAAAATATCAACAAACCTGCAAATTTACTCCTCCTATAACATTAATGGCCCAGAAGTGTGTTCCATAGGTATGATCACTTGGCCCTTATGTTTATCCCGTCTCTAGCGTTACAAGATGTCATGCAACATAACAAGACCTTAACTAACTATACTCAGTGCACCTTAAATGACACCACAGTTTGTCTCTCTCTCCTAAATGAAGAAGTAAAATTAATGAGACAGGCTGTCCTCCAAAATTGGATGGCATTAGACATTCTAACAGCAGCAGCACAGGGGAGTTCTTGTGCAATTGTAAAAACTGAATATTGCATGTACTTGTCTTATTCTTAAATGTATCATACATAATGAGCATATCCACACTCCTGTACAAGTTACAGACTCACATATACAGTTCCCAGATCAAATTTCTCCTGAAGAATTAAAGGAAAACTATTTTACTGCAGATTCATGTATGCTTTCCAAACTTCTCAAGGAAATTCCACAGCCAATAACTTGCCTAAGCTGACTTCTACATTGCATGTTACATATTTTAATTTCAAATTAAATTTTAAATTTATTTTAGAAATTACAATGACATATGTGCTTAAAACACAAGATCTAGACAATCTTGTTGTCTAGACAAGCCACACAATAGCTCCCTCCAGATCTCATGACTATCTGATGCAAGGTATTACTGCCCTGTTTGGATCATATGTCTTAAGTAGATGAAGTCTAGTTTTACATAGTTACCCAAATAACCACCTCAGTGACCCTTTCCTTTTGCATATATGAAATTCCTGGCTCTTGTGGCTTATTCTATTTAAAACTTAGTCAACCAGTTTTGAGCTTTGCCCGCTCACTGTGCTGAAACAAATCCCACATAAAACAGGCAACATGTGTGTTTCACTTCCTAATTAATAGAAACTGCTGATCTTCACTAAGTTCCTAACATTCTCTATGTATTGTAAAGTCTCCCCACCCCATGTTAGCACATATATTTTGCAGTCATGGTGAGAATAAATACATCACTAGGTCTCATAGAACAGAAGGAGAAACAAACAAATAGGTTGATGTTAATCCTTACAGTTTGTAGGCTCCATGCTGAAAATAACTATACACATTGTACTGCAAATGGTGTTGGGGAAAAAGAATGTGTTCACTTAGACGGAGATAAAGTAAAAATTTTTATTCAATCTTATAATTCTAGAGAGTCACAGATGGACAGGTTTATTCTTTTGCCCTTAGACTAGTACACCATTATGCCCCAACACAAAAAGGCTCGCAAAGGTTGCAGAGTAAACTTTAATACTGGAAGTCGAGAGACTTGTCATAATGCCCAATGAAAGAATTTCACTTAGCATTTAACTCTAACTCTTTAGTTTTGCTAAAACTCAAAGCAACTAGTAAACTTTATTCCATAAATTAAAAAAAGAAAAATGTGCATTTGGAGATGCTATTTAGGAATTGGGCATAGATCATGTAATCCAAGCAAGGTCTGAGTTAAATTTTGGGTTACAGCCTTTGTAAACCTCACCCAACACTGCCTCACCTCTCCCAGCATGCACATTCCAGGATCCCTACTTCTAGCAGAAAATGCCTCCCCTGCCAGTATACTTCAGGTGCTCAGGTGAAAGTTCCTGTTGCAGTTCCAGTTGCTTCTGTCTCTTTAGAAATGGCTAGTCACTGTGATACATAGCTGGTCACTATGATGCATATTGTGAGAACCAAGCAATGACAGCAAAGTACTCTACTTCTGTACCCACCCCTCTTTTGAAACTCCATAACAACCTCTTTCCTTGGGCCTTTAAGGCCTGAAATTTTGAAGGACACATATTTCCTGTCAGTGCCTGCCAGATGTTACCTGCCTCCAAATCCTAGGTGTCATTTTAGAGTTTCTGCTTTCTGTTGCATCTGATGTATCAGCTGAAAAGACCAACCATGTTGACCTCTTTGGTCACAGATCATGGCCCTTATGGATGGAATAAAGACCTTTTTGGTTCCTGACAGGAAGGTGGGTCCTTAAGATTTTTTGAATCCCCTTGGAGGTCTGGAAGAGGATTCCTGGCTCCCTGCTCTAGCAGCAATCATTAAACCCCAAAGAGAAGAGGACACAATCTGTCTGTCTATCTGCTTGATTCTGGTAAGAACCCCAGAGACACCCTCGTTTGTCAGTCTTGCTCAGCTGCATCAAAAAGGGAATCTGATCAACTCCTATTATTCAGGAGCACCCTCAAGGGAAGGGGATTGGGATATTTTACCTCTGGGTGCCTGATGAATGAATGTGCAGGTGAAACAGGCAGCATAAGTCATAAGGTGCTTCATCTGTACATCAAGACTGGGAAGCACATGTCACAGTGGTTGACTGAACTCTCACCTGCAGTACCATGGAGGTTGACATATGGAATAATAGAAGCCTCGCACCCTCCTTAGCTAAGTCACACCTAAATCCTTGCAAGGAGTGCAGCATCTAAATGTTCTCTTTCTGGGAAGTACCCACTTTTTGTCTGTTGCACCCATCATTTAAGGTTACACAACACACATGTAGAAAGTCAGAGATAGTAGCTAATTAGAAAACACTCCTAGTCCCTGACTACAAAAGAAAGGCTTTTCTAAGATTACAGAGTCAAAAAATGAAACCAAACCCCTCAAAAAAAAAAAAAAGGAAAAAAGAGGCCCATTCTTCCTGAAAATTCCACCTTGGCACCCTCATCTGCTGCCACAGTGGTTGCCAACACCTATAGATTCACTCCCAACTCATCTACTTCCAAACAATTGAACTGGCTACAGCTATCCATTGCCTGTATTAAGCCACAGAGACCCTCCCTCTAGAGCCTTCTACTTCTACCCTGGTCAGATGGCATCATCTATTGCCCACTTGAGATGACTGTCAGCAATTCCTTTAACTAAGGAAAAATTGGACTTTTAGCCTTGACAAATAAGTTTCCATGGCCTTTCCCAAAGGTTGTGCTGCCTAGAAATGACATAGTCAAGCTCTTCTCAAAACATCAAAGAGCGGTTGCAAAAAGCCTAACAGTTTTTCAAAAGTTACTAGTCTTACCCAGAAGCCTGATATAAGGACTATAAAAACTAAACTCCCATTCATATTAAAAGATAAAAACTCAAAAGCTTCAACTTGGGTCAGATAACAATATTTTCATCAGCCTGACGGGCTCACACTAGGCCAGACTGGGCTCCTTCCTCAAGTGGGTCACCAGGAGCCCATAGTACCATCATCAGGGAGACTATGACCCTTGCCTCTGACCCTTTCCACTATGCACAAACTTGCATTCTAGAAGGATATCTCCTGTGTAAGCCATTCCCCGCACCACTTCAGGGAAAAGACCTCCTCTTCAAGAGAAAAGCCTTTACACCAGGTCAGTCAGCCTCCCTCTCATTTAACCTTGCACTTTCAACTCTGACTGCTTTCTGAGAGGAAGAAGATGCCTGTATCAGCCTGAGACCGATAATTGCAGTACTGAAATTCTGAAAACTCTCTTCCCAGAGATATGGGCCACTGACTTGCTTCTGGACCTGGCCACCAAACATGACAAGACATAATTCACTTGGAATCAATTGCCATGAGGAGTTAAAAACTCTCTCTGGGACAGCCTGTTTCTCTGTGCCATCCAGGGCAACCCCCCTCTGCATTATACTGTCAAACTGCTGAAATACATCTTCTCTGCCTGTAAGGAAACCTAGTAGAGAATACTCTCCAGATCAAGATCTTTGAACTATCAATGCCACCTCAGTTTTCTGCCACCCACAACATTGCTGATAAACTTGCCAGAACCTAAATAATGTCTACTTCTGCCTTGGATTGGCTCCTGTCAACCAGTCCCTCTTTACTCCTAAAAGGAAAGGATCCAGTGCTGGACTCAAAAGTTAACTGACCTGGACTCGACCTCCCAGAAATTCAAAAAGTTTGATTACACTCTGTGGAAAATTCCTCATAGATGACCTTGCTAGTTTCCCAGCACAAAATATCACTGCACTTCTGATTAATGACACCCAAGCTGCCTGCTGGAAAAATCACAAAAACTCTGCTGCAATACTTGGCACAAACTGTTTACAAGAAAGAAACTCCATGAATTTCTTCAAGTTGCTAGCTTCTATAGAATCTAGATCCTTGAGTTCACAAAAACAAGGATGCTTAGTCAGACTGTCAGCTCCTGGGAGTGCACAATGGTCCACCTGTGAAAATACTTTGATCCAGTAGTTGAGAGCTGCGCCCCCCCCCCTTGCTTTTGTTCTCCAAAAATCACTGTCCTTTGATCAAGAAAGATTACAAGCTTACCTTAGGCCAAGACCTAACTGTCCAGGTACCACATGATGTACTGGACCTCCTAAATAACTGTGGACCACTCAATCTTGCCATGTATGTCCCATCAAGCTGGGCTCACCAGACCATGAATAAAAAATAAACCCTTCTACAGATTCTAAGTACACCATGTTTATGGATGGAAGTAGCCCTGTTAGGAGTGGAGTCCAACAGGCTAGATATGTTGTGGTCATCTTGGACACAGTTATTTTGGCCAAAGCTTTCCTGCTACTGCTTCCTGATTCTATGTGGAAACTTGCTACCAAAGATATCAAACCTGCACTCCTAAGCCCGCTCTGGGGATCCAGTTGACTAAAACATCAACCCCAGCCAGAAAATCTTTATTTGGTATTCATGGAAGGTCAGAGCCATATCTACCCCTAGAGTTTGTTTTGCAAGTTCAAGCTACAGCGCTGGCACCCATAGCCCCACCCATAACCAACTCAGGCCTCTGCATCCCTATCTCCAACCCCAATCTCCACCCACAGATATCTGTTGGTACTTACATGCACCTACTCAGGTTGGCCTTAGGTATTCCCTATCCAAGTTAAAAGGGCCATAAAAATTTATAGGATCCTTATGTGAAAATAATCATCCCTGGATATGTCCTACCCTTGACTATTGGCAGCAACAACAGGCATGCATTTGTAACAAAAATAACTCAAAACTGGCAGAAATATATACAATATATAAGCCACAAAGTTCTAAAAAAAAGTTAAAGGAATAAAACATAATCCTATAGGAACAGCTTATAACCATTTCCACAAAGTTTAGCTAAAATCTGCTACATCTGTAGGTACTCCTGCTCACACACGTAATCCATGTGCATATTCACTGCTTCTACAAGTTTCAAAAATCTAACCTGAGACCCACTGGGAAATTTAGCTGGATCTGACAGTACGCTCTGAAGAGACATCATCTTCAAAGCCCTGCTCTGGTCACTCCATATGCTGACCAGTCCACACATGGCTGAAACCTGAGGACATCATCCACATCTTAAAACATTATTCCTCTTGACCTTTCAGACTGCTTACTCCAGTCCTTACTTCCTTGCCTCCCTGCTAGCTGTGGTTTTTTCCCTTAGCTTTATAAACAATTAGTCAAACTTAACAAAATTTGATAAATGTCCAAGGCACATTGAACACTTTACTAGATCAAATTAACTCCTTCGCTCCCTTGCCAGAGTAATGTTACAGAACAAAAAGACCAAAATCATGTCTCTTCCTAAAAGCAACTTAAAAAAATACAATAAGGCAATATTGGGGACCTTGACAAGGGCTCATCTAGGACCATTGACAATCCTATGTTACTGCTTTTATTTGGAACTTGTCTCAAAATCACATGTAATATTTCCAGCAAAAATTTGTCAGAAAAACTAAAAGAAGAGGAGAGATGTAGCAGAAGATGTTTTTTCCAGCCTGTATACTTTAGTTGCTCAGGTGATAATTTCTATTGCAGATCCAGTTGCTTCTGTCTCTTAGAAATGGCTGGTCACTGTGATGCATAGGTGATCACTATGATGCACACTGTAAGAACCAATCAAAGACAGCCAAGTACTCTAACTCAGTACCCCTCCTCCTTTCACAACCTCATAAAACTCTCCCATGGAGGCCTGATATTTTGAGGAATAATTGATTTCCTGTCAGTGCCTGTCCAACATTAAACAAATCTGCCTCCAAATTGTGTGTGTGTGTGTGTGTGTGTGTGTGTGTGTGTTTCTGCTTGCCACTTACTACTGGGAGATGGTGAACTCTTTTTGCTTCTCAGATCATGACTGTCAAACACTACTCTGTTGAAGTCTAAAAAGACTGACAAAAACTGCTTCCCTTTTACAGCGAGATTCTCTGGTTTCATTGGTAACTTCTGGCCCTGCACAACTTAAGAATTCCACAAAAACACAAAGGAAAATCTTCCAAGTTTAGGATTGTTTCCTTGCATCCCTTCTCTCTCAGATCTGGGTCCTTCAAGTCTTGTCAGTCTTATATAACCCTGAGCTTTGATTTTTGTTTCTCTTGCATTGTAGGAACATTAGGAGACCTGCAGGTTTTCTGCATCTCAGCTGCAGCCCTATGCCGGATTTGAAGCTTTCTTCCACACACCAAGAACTGGTAAATGACTCTGAAGGAAAACATTTCACAAAATATTGGTTTATCTCTCATAATTACCTTTTTTACTAATTACTTGGCCCTTCACTTCCTCAGCTGTTTTCCAGATTCTTCACACAAACCACATTTCACTTTTTGTCCAACTCTTCTGTCATTCTCAGTGGGAATCTTCTTCCATAAGTTAATATATTACACAGTATGGGATCTTGTTAGATGAGCTTTTAATCTCAGCAGTCATCACAGTTTAAAAGAATGCAACTTAAGTGCAAGTTTGTAAAATAATTTGTAACTTCTGTCTCCATTTTTCTGTGGCATCTTTTTATCTGCTGTAATATGATTTGAGTAATGTGGAAAGGGTGTGACTACTTCAGAATGTTTTATTCACATACACCTGCTATTTAAGATCCAACTATAATGTGTTCAGGAAATTGTCTCAGTTAGTATATAAATGTCTCTAGAAGATTGGCAGTTAGTAACACTATGATGACAGAGATCAGACTTTTATAGAGGAAGGAAAGTAGAGGGAAAATGTGAGTCTGGGTCTTACTATGGAAGGCATCACAAGCCAAGACACAAGCTGGCCACCCAGAAAAATGTAAAGAAATCACAGTGTGGGGAAAGTAGCCTGAGAGAGTCAAGTTTCCCTATATCACAATGGCCAGATTGGCTCTAATCTGTGGGATGAATGTATTCTTTCTACTGGAAAATGCACAATGCCCAGCAAGACTGGCCACTCTTCCCAGGGGCTCATATGGAGCAACTCTGTTTACAAGCTTGGTAGAAGGTGTGGAGCCCTGCTGAGTCTCGGCTATTCTCTGCTTTCCTGTATTTCTTTTTACCAGACTAATGTTTCTCTTGACCCAACTATTTCCCTTTAATAATCATGGGATTTAAGACAAAAATCCTGTGTTTGCATAGGAAAAAGTTAACACATATTAGAAATGAGGGTTGATCATTTAGTGCTCAATCTGCAACATGTCCTGAATCAAACACCTTTCAGTACGCTCAGATTTTGGTTTTAGGTTTGTTTTGGAGTAAAGCAAGTTCTGTTATTCATTATTAATTGGATGTTTCCTGTTACCCAGGAAGTGTGAGCGAGGCCATATAAAAACACTTCATCTAAGAGGCAGAAAAACCGCAAACCACTGTACAAGATTGGTATTTGCCACCCCATAATATGCAGCTACAGCTGCTTCCACCTCTGCTTGGAGACTACATTGAGACTTATTATTCAAGGAGTTGTGTGGGAAATGAATGAAGAGGTGAGGAGAAAGCCACAATGCCAAACTGCTGCAAGTGGTGTTTTATTTACCTTCAAATCTGAATGAAAATGTTTACAACACTGGCCAATCTTAGGTTTTTGTGGCCAAAGTTGTCCTTAGAGCAAGGAATAACGCCTATATCTCAATGACACATGAGCAGAAAGCAATGGAAGAATACTACAAGCAATGACTGATTTAAAATTAAACGAGAAAAAGGAAATAATCTTTACTAAACTCCAATTACATATCTATAGGACTCATAGATAAATAAGCCCTGAGTCCTATAGATATGTAACAGGAGTTTGAACATTTAATTCCAGCATTACTCTTGCAATAGTCAAAACTCTTCTCATTTTTGTAAGAAATGATCCTAGGCTCTGAAAGTTTAAATCACTTGCCCATGATGATCCCATTGATGACTGGTACATCTGATTTAAACCTGGATGAGTCTGATTTCAAAGCTTGTATGCCTTTCATTGCTCCATGATGCCAAAATATCTAGATTGTATCATTCTGGGTTTTGTGATGACCATACCACTGTGATAAGCCAAATTTAATGCCTATTACAATCACATGGAGTCTTGTGTGCCTTATGTTTCACAGTGAGACAGCTCAAGACATAAATTAAAGCCTGATAATATCATCCTGGCATAAACTGCCATAATGTGGGCCTCCTCAATTCAAGTTCTGTCAAATCCAATCACCTAATTAAAGCCCTGGGAATGATGGGAATTTCAATAGCAGGGCACTTTGGGAGCATTCTATAATCTAAAGCAAATACAAAAATAAAACAACTAGAGAGAACCTATCAAAGACATAATACATCTATTACCACAGCTGTTTCTCCCCAGAGCTAGGCTCCCTCCTGAGCCTATTATTAAGTGCAAATGACCAGGCTCAGTGACTGTTATTTTTAAAAACATTACTTATCCTACATTGTGCTCTGAAACTTGTTGACTTATTTTAATTTGCATAATTATAGTAATTTTATCCTATGTCAATGCCATAGGATTATATTGGATTTTGCCTTTTATTAAAAGAACTACACAGGTTCAAAAGCAAACTGCTGTAGTTATCAGTTTTGACCCTTTCAGCCAATTGAGATGCAGTGATGATGGAATGATACATATTGCTAAGTTTATCTTCAGCTCATGACTTGAAGAATTGACATATGTATGAGAGAACAAAAAAGGGAAACAGAAATGAAAGGGATTAGCAAAGTAAAAGAATATAAGGAGATGTCAAAACAAAGGAAAGAAGAGTTCCTACTTTTTTGAGATTCTTCAAAATATATTTCAGTCTTTACTATAACATTTCCTTTTTTCAGCAACTTAGGGAAAGCTGGTCTTGAACTTGTGGCTCAAGTGATCCTCTCATCACAGCATACTGAGTGGCTGGGCCTACAGGTGTGTGCCATCGTGCCTGGCTATCACTGCTTTAATTAATTCTGTAGGTGTTCCCATTGGCATCCCAGCTCCCTCGAGTATATCTAAAAATCAAAAATAAGAGGCTACTGATGAAAATTTTTAAGAAGAGAATTCTGAATGTGGCTCTTGCCCATCAATCTGGTACCCAAAGACTTCCCAAGGAAAGTGATTCATAAAATCCAAAATAACCTCCCTACTCTGAAAGGCAGATGAAGAGGGAAGCACATAGGCTTACAATGTGCAAACTGCATGTCTCTCTCTTCTCTTCAAAGTTGTGGCCACTCAGTCAGTAAGAACAGAATTAAATAGCTAAAGTAACCTCAAAGGACATAAGAAAAGAGACATTATAAATTTACTACAGTTGGAGATCAGGATACAAAGGTTCTGCATATGCCATTTGAACCCCCCAACTATGTTTCCAATTTTCTTCTCAATACCTTCTACTGGATCACTCATCTAAGACCTGTTGTTTGATTGGCCACAAAACCCAAATCAAACATGTTTTCTTCTCCTCTAAGGCCAATTTCTCTATTGCCTAAACTCTCACTCAAGTCAGAAACCACAGAATTATCTTAGAATTCTCTTTCTCTCTGCTTTCCTTATTGAAACAGCAATTAAAATGTAACTGAGGAATGCTGAACTGATAGCTCAAGGCTGTGTCAGTATTTCCTTTCATTGCCTGTCTCCAACCTCGCTATTCCTGCCCTTCCCATCTATCATCAGAGATAATGCATGACACAGGAAGGTCATGAAGACAGATGAATGGGCTAACACATATGCCATTAGCAGAGCAAAGACTGCATTAATTCTTAAAATGGTTTCTTCTCTTTCATTTCCAGTGTCTTCACACTATATAACCCCTGTTAGACTCATCTGGATAACTACATCGTGTTTTAGCCTAATAGCTCTCAAGTAAATTGGTCCTAGGATTCTCTTTTGGTATTATGTTTCCTGCTATATACGTATACATACAACCCAGTCAAAACTGCATTCCCTGTTATCAGAAGACTACTTGTATGTCTATTCCTCTTTACTTTCTCTGTAGCAGCCCCTTTCCATGAAATGTTCTCTCTACCCTTAATCTTTTGGCCCATCTCTATCATATTCTGAGAACATCCCGACCCAAGCACCCACCTTGCATCACCATGCAATTCCCTGTGGGTTAACTGCTTTTCTATGTTCTAATGTCTGCCTCCAAGTTCATAACTTCTTTTTTGAGGGAGAGGTGGTAGGGATGGCCCTTGCAAACTAGACCAGTTCTCTACCACTGAGCTATACTTCATCCCTATAACTTCTTAGGATCAAGATCTTACTCGCATATATGGTCAAGATCAACATAATGACTTTCAACAAAACTGTTTTCAATAAATTCTTGTTTAAATGAATTCTGTCTTAGTCAATGGGGTAAATATTCAACACCACAATTTAAAGGAGGAAGGGTTTATTTTGGTTCATGGTCAGCTAGTTTTAAAACAAAAAATACATGATGGAAAGGTCTGGTTAAGGAAAATTGCTCACATCATGGCTGTTAGGAAGTAGAGACAAAGGAGGAGTGGGGGAGGGAAATATTTTCTTCCAGGTCATACTCCCAGTGACAGACCTCTTCTGACCAAACCTACCTCCTAAACTCGTCAGCCACCTTGACTCCATGATACTGTCACCTTCCAAAAGACCCACCTACGAGTGTATGAGACCTTTGGGGGACATTCTCACCTAAACCATAACACATTCTTTGTTTAATTTAGAAAATTGTCCATTAACCACTCCCATAGCAAAATGAAATGCTATCAATATAATTATTTAAAAGAGAGCACTATTTCCTAAATTGTCACCAAATTATGATTGAAAATGGTGGTTAAATCAAGGTGATTCTAAAAGAAGCTAGTATTTTAATAAATTATATCATGGCAATGATAATCATGGCATAACTTTAAATATGTTATTGAGAATAAATATTTTCCATAAATATGAGATAAAAGTTGTATGTCACCAATATGGAAGTGGAAGCCAGCTGAGCACGGTGGGGTGCACTTGTAGTCCCTGCTACTTGGAGGGCAGTGTCAGTAGAATGGTAAGTTTTAAACTAGTGTTGTAGTCAGAATTAATAATGGAAAAGACTTAATACAGGACATAAAATTTAGAGGATTATTTTTATAATATTCACCCAAAGAGTCAAATGTGAAAAACTGAGGGAGATCTGTACAAATATCAGAGACCCAAAAAAATCCATCTGAGGGCTTGGATCCTATGGCTATGTCCTCAGTGAGTTCAACTGGAGGCCTAGAGCCCACAACAATGTCTTATACAAGTCTGTATCAAGGATCTACACTGGGGAGGCCCAAAGGTCACTGGTGGAAGCTAGAAAGTCTGCACCAGAAGGATAAAGAATGTGTCAGAAGGCTGAAGAATCTGCACTGAGCCAGGAAGTGATGCTCAAAGGACCAGACAGAGCTCTCCTGAAGAGAACCTCAGCTACAGACACATCTTGAGCTCCTCCAATGAGAACAGCTCAGTTCATATCAGGAAAGCCAGCACAACAAGCTTCTCCAGGAGGATCAACAGCATAGCACATTCTCTTCCAGCTCTCCTTTGAAGCTGTTGGCAATGATACTCAGGTGGGCCATACACCTGATGCTGATTCAGTTCAACTGGGTGTTACAAGCTGACCATTAGTCAATCTACCACAGGTAGTGTCAGTCTGATATCTAGACGCTCCCCCAAAGCTTCATGTGGTGATGAATGGGCCTTTTAGGAGGTGGCTAGATCTAGGGTATGTGATGCTATGAAGAGGATATGATGCTGGAAATAAGGGTATGCCACCCTGGCTGTGAGTACTACCCATCCCAAGGGTGAGTAGCCTGGACAGAAAAATAAGGAACAGAAAGCTGCTGCCCTCATGTGCTGCTGCTGCATCTGTTGCTGCTTGTCTTCTGCTACCTCCTGCCTGCTCTGCACTGCCCCTTTGCCACACTACCCTGCCTTGAAGCAGTCGATTATGGACTAAAACCTCCACAAACTGTGAACTAAATAAACTTTTCCTCTTTTAACTTGGGGTGTTGGGTATTTTGTCTCAGTACTAAGAAAAGTAACTAGGAGAGCTAGGATGGGCAATTTAGTGAGACCCTGTCTCAAAAATAAATAAATAAATAAATAAATAACTGGAAAATGGAGGTTTAGGGAGGATGAATGAGTTGTCTAAGTTAGCATAGGTAGAATAGATTTAAGCTAAGGCCCCGGCCAAGCCCTGTTGTCTTCACCATCATGCTTTTCTCTCCAATGCAATATGCAGTTCTTTCCTTGTGCCAAAGGAAAGAATTTTTAATATTTCTGCTTATGAAAATAAGAGTCTCCTAGGCTTAGGAGTAAACAGAGAGAGATTAAAATACAGCATTTTCTAAATCTTGAACTTCTAATCCTGAATTTAGAAGACTTTTACTATAAAGAACCAAATAGTAAATAATTTGGGTCTGTGGACAATATAGTCTACACCAATCTGCCATTAAAACAAGAAAGTGGCCAAAGAAATATGTGATGTTTTGATCAAGAGTATGTTCCAGCAAAACTCTGAAGACTTTATAAATATTAGACAACAGACTGGTTAAGTTTAAACACTAGAGCTTGCAATCCCTATTAAAATCTTCAATAAGTGTCCATATGATTTCATGGCAAAGAAGCAACAAAAGTGACACACTTTGTCATACACTAGGATAAAACCATTTATTAACTAATCATTCATATTATACTTGTATTAGATACTTAGGGCACAATACTGCATAAAACATGGAAATTAACAAAATTATACATAATTATAACTGTGAAACACATGTTGTTCCCTCCATAGATATACTAAAACATATTTTAAAAAAAAATAAAAGTAGAAAACATTTTCTCCTGCAGTCATTTGAATATAGAATATATAATTAACAGATTTTAAGTCCAGAAAATAAATGAAGCCAAGTACTTGTGACCTTTGGTTTCTGCATTCTTGCTCCTGAAATAAAGCAATCCATTCCAGTGAGTGTATATCTATATACACGATAGATGACTCACTAGTGAGCAGATCTTTTATGAAGAAAAGCCTGGTATATAATCACAGCACACAAAATATAATTTATTTTTAATATAGATTAATTCTATTTTCATGTAAGCAAGTAATAATATTCCAACACTGATATATAGATAGATAGCTATCAGTGTTTGAATATATATATATATATATATATATATATATAAATAAAACTTCCACTTCCCTCGTAAACTGGTGGGAAATAGTTCACCGCAGATTGCCCTTTAAATTTGTAAGAACATTATCTTTCTTTATAGCTGAGTAGTACTCCACTGTATAAAAATATATCTTTTCTATCCATTCCTCAATTAATGGGCATTTGAGTTGTTTACAAGATTTAGCTATTACAAATTGTGCCACTATAAACATGGGTACAAATATATCAATGTGCTATGATGTTTTCAATTCTCCTAAAAAAATAAAGGGAATAGCTCAGTCAAACAAGACCTCTAATCCTAGTTTTTCAAGAAATCTCCACACTGATTTCCACAGTGGTTGCACCAGTGTACACTCCCACCAACAGTGAAGAAGTGTTCCTTTTTTCTCCACAGCTCTGCCAGCATTTGTTATTGGATGATTTTTTTTATGATGATAGCCATTCTTTACAAGATGGCTAAGATAACTGTACTACTCATTCTATTAGTTCATTGAAAGGAACAGTTAATCCTTATTAACTGATCAATTTTGCTTGCCTATCTCTGGTATTCTGAGCAACTATGTTTTGAAGACAACAATATGCAATATCATAACCATTGTTAATTTTCTATCAACTTATTTTGATAAGATCTTTTTTATTGTTGTTATTGTTATTCTATTTAAAACAAAAAAAGTGTGAAAAGTCACACAACATGACATTGTGATTGAATACAAGAATAACTTGGGCTGGGGATTTAGCTCAGTGGCATAAGTGCCTGCCTGGCAAGCACGAGGTTGTGAGTTTGATCCCCGGAACAAAATAAATAAATAAATAAATAAAAATAAACAAAAATAGACTAACCGGCACATTTCTTTGTGCTATCCCTCTTGGAAGCCTGGCCTGTCTGCACAATAGCAACACTATCTAATCTTCTCTCATACTCGTGCTTAATGTTCAAAGTACTCATTGACCCCTAAGTAGTGGTAGTGTCTGATACTGTTACCTATTTTTTAGGTGCATCTTATTTGTGAAATAGTACAAATATTTGGAATGGGATACATGTGATTTGAAACCAAAGTTTCATTTTAATTAGCTATGTAATCATTGCCAAATTATTCTTATCTGAATCAATCACAAACAATAACAGTAGGTATTATTTATGGGTTTGGTTGGTTTGCATTTAGTAGCTAACATAACCAGGGTCATCACCACTATCACCAACATCATTACTTTTATTCTTTCTCCCTTATGAAGTTTTCCTCCACTTCCTAATTTATTATTCATCATCTTACACAACATTTACAAGTTTAAATTTTTTTATCACCTCTATGGTGCATTGTAATTATTTGTTTTCATGTCTGCTTTCTTAACTAGATCAAGGTTCTATGAAATCCTCTTGAAAGAAACTTTCAAATAAATGTTAACTGAATACTTTTTGAATTATTCAAAGGTCAATAAAACTACTCTTTGCTTATCTTTGTATACTTTGCTCTTCACATGTAGTGTGTAATAACAAGAATAAAGAAGACAATGTGGGGCTGTGGATTTAGCTCAGTGGTATAAGCACCTGCCTGGCAAGCATGAGGTCGTGAGTTTGATCCCTGGTACCAAAATAAATAAAATAAATTTAAGAAGAAATTCTGTACTTAGTGTATCTTATCATGCTGATTTATAAATAGTTTCTCTCTTAGAACTCTGTCCCTACTAAGGAAAAAATGAGTTGCAATGTTTGGGGAAAATGGGAAAAATGCATCCTTATGGAGAGATGTCTAAAGCATGTGACAGGATTAATTATAAATTATCAATCCACAGTTCAGATATTGAGAAAAATAGGATAAGGATGGGTAGGTCTGATTGGTTGTGATCAAGGGTAGATATTTGTTATGTAGTAAAGGACTACTGGTCTCTCCTGTGAGCAGTGTCTCAACTCATAGCCCAAACCAACTGCTACAGTTACAAAGGAAAGCCCTGTACTCTTTTTCAGGGTCTGTAGGAACAGGTGGTTTTATTTTACTAATTGTAGCTTCTATTTCTAATTGTCCCAGGCACCTGTCTACTCAGGATGGTGTAGAATTTCATTCTTATCTTAGACCATCTTCAGCTTCCTCTCATTTCCACCATTTCTACCATCTGATAGAGTTGACACAGTTGAGACTTAACTCTCCACAAGAACTTTCTTTAATTTTATCTAATCTGTCCTCTCTTTTAATTCCTGCTGTGTGTCACTGAATAATTACTCATCCAAATACTACTTTCTATATTATACTGTCCGGTGAATACATTTAATGACATTATGCTGTAATTCTTTTAGGTCAGATGGAATAATTTCCATAAAAGTTGTCTCAAAACTTCGGGTTGCGCAACACAACAGAAATTCTAGTTCATGCAGCTACTCAGTGTGGATATTCCTTATCAACTGTCCCCTTCAAATGATTTTCCATTGAGCAGGCTCTCAGAGAGCCAAGTTTCTTTGTCTTTTTTCTACTGTCTAAATATTCAGAGTCCTTTTCATAATCCAAGTAAAATGGAAAAGGGAATATAAAAGTTATATCAATGATTTTCATGGAGCAGAATTGGAAGAAACATCCATTAAATTCATGCACATATTATTGACTCACACTCAATCATATGGCTCATAAAAATGCAAAGGAGTCTGGGAAATGTAGTCCAGCTTTATGCCTGCAGAGAAAAGGGAACAGGGTAGATGAACGACCTCAGCTACTCAGATGCAGCATAAGCAATGCAACAAGACAATATGGGCTGTACTTTCTACTAGTAGAATGAGACAGCACAAAAAATTTTACAAATTTCTTGCCTATGAACTGCCTTTCCTCATCTTCACTTTTTTTTTTTTTTGTACCAGGAATCAAACTCTGGACCCTGCATTTGCTAGGCAGGTACTGTACAGCTGAGCTACAATCCTGGTTTCACCATTTAATAGATCTGATCTACTTGTGTTTATATCCTCCATTCCACAGATAAAGAAAATAAAGAAAATAGAGCTAATAACTTGGCCATGGTTATGTAACTGAAAAGAGTCAGAATCTGAATTCAGACCGTTTGGTGCTTTCAGTAGTATTTTTACTGTACTGAACCTAAAATTCCTTATGTACATTCACTTTACATTTACAGTTGCCCCTGCATAACCACAGAAGGGTTCCAAGATCCTTGTGAATACTAAAACCCACGAATGCTCAAGTTCCTTATACAAAATGATATAGTATTGGCATATAAGTGACACATATCCTCCTGTATGTTCCAAATCATCTCTAGATTATTTTAAATATGTAGAAAAATGTAAATCTGCAGTCCTCAACTTTTTGTCACCAGGGACCAGTTTCATGGAAGACAATCTTTCCATAGAAGGATAACGAGTATTGGATGGTAGTGGGGAGGTGTTGGTTTCAAGATAATTAGATCCCTCAAATGTACAGTAGGATTTTTACTCCAGTGAGGATCTAATCCCACTGCTGAGCTGACAAGAGGCAGAGCTGGGCAGTAACACAAATGATAGTGAGCAGTTGTAAATACAAATGAAGTTTTGCTTGCTCGCTGCACCCATTCAACTCCTGCTGTGTGGTCAGGTTCCTAATGGGCAATAGATTGGTGCAGGACTGTGGTGCAGGAGGTGTGGAACCCTGGTGTAAGTTTATGTAAATAGATTTTATATTGTATTGTTTAGAAAAATAGTGACAGAAAAAAGAATTCTACATGTTCAGTATGTGTTCAGGCCACAAATTCAGTAGTTTATATACAGAGGATGGCTTTTCATCAAAGTCAGTCACAAACACTTAAAACACTCTTATTAGGTGTCAGGTAATAGGTTCTGCTAGCCTGGGGCTTACCTATCTGTAACATGAAATCCATCCACCTTTGTTCAGACCCAGAGAAACAACTTACTGCTTCAAGAGTAATTTCTATGTTCTCCTTCTCATTCCAGAGATAAACCTCCAGCTCCCTTTTTGCATGTGTGCTGAGCCCTCTCCAATCCCAAGATTCCACAACTACCCAATCTTCTACCCCAGCCCCAAGTAAATCTTTCTCTCTCCTGTTTTACACAGGCAGATGCTCCTTCAAATCAACTGTTAATATATCATTTTGCCTACCTCCAAAACTCTTTCCCTACCAAAACTGATAAAAGTAATTCCTACTTTGTATCCTTCTTATCTCTCCTGCTCAAATTGAGTGCCAAAAACACTTAATCATCAGGCACAGGCACTGTTCTAGGTACTGACATACACTGTCCCCTCATGGACCTTATACCCTAGAAACTGGTAGTAGTCTCCAACACAAATTGTTTGTTCCACTGAGATGATTTGCTCATTACTCTTTATCCAGAGTACATATAGCATTGTCTCTTAAATCTATTTGCCCATATATTTTTTTCTATCTAATAATATCCATTAGTTTACTCTTTGCTGAAAAAGTCAAAAACATACATCGGTTGTTTTTTGTTTTTTGTTTTTTGTAACGGGGATTGAACTCACAGCCTTGCACTCTGGCAGGCAGGCACTTAAGCAACTGAGCTAAATCCCCAGCCCCATCAGTCTTATTTTTGTCATGATGACTTGATCTCTATATCAAACCCTATCTTCATTTTCTTTGCCCAAAGACTAGTGTCTACTCCTCACAATGAAACATGAAATTACATGCTACCTTGTATTGTCTTCAACTTTTCATACATTATTTAATTTCTGAACTTCATTAGCTCAACATACTTCTAACAGAATTATCTTCACTTACTTGTGCCCCAGAATAGAGTACAGATATTAAGAACAATTATATGAGGACCAATTGTATATTTCTTGTAAAGGTATAAATGAAAATATGCTGTTCTATAATCCTTTAATGAGGTTAGTTGTTGTATTTCTTTGAAAATAAATTATCTGAGAAAATGCCACTTTAAAAAAAAAACAGTAACACTTTGTTCCAAGGATAATAAGAATTATCTAATTACATTTTTTTTGCTCTGGATCCTCCAGATTCTGAGCAGCAATTCCCGTTATTTAGTATGTTTGCTTTCCTTTTTCAGGACTGTGATTCTTTACAAACAACTCAGTGACATATATATTAACATCTCTCAATTTACATGTTGGTTAGGTTCCTGGAAAGTGGCAAGTGATGCAAAAACACTTAAATCAAACTGAAACTTTGCATAATAAAAAAGGAAATACATTCTGGTAAGTTAAAACAATCCAGTTTATATACAATCCAGTTTTTTCCATATCACATCAATATGAACCATAAGTAAACAGTTTATGTAAATAACTGAATACATTAAAAATGTTTATTCATGAACAGAAACACTCCCCAAAACTGTCCAAGAGATCTACAAAAGACATAAACTACAAAGTCAATAGAAATTCTTGCATATAAAGTGCTGCACACCTAAGGGAAGCATGAAGCCATACTGCTCACTAATTCACTAAGTCATCAGGACTCAGCAAGGGACCATCTGTAACAAAACCTAAGAGTAAAACATTTTCAAGAGGGTTCAGATGCCCAAGAGAATGACTAAATATTTTTAAAGCATATATTTTCAAAGTAAGATTAAGAAAATTGGAACAAACATTAGTATGATTTTAAGACTGTCCCCAGTGTTGACTGTGATTTAGACTACGAATATAAACACAATATAATAATAGTGGGTCATAATGAGGTAAAATTCACTGAATCATGCTATAGTTTAATTTAATCAGGTTTCCAAAAGGGCCATGTATTAAAGCCTTGGTCCCCAGATCAGCACTATCAAGAAAGGGTGAAAAATTGTAAGAGATTGCATCTATGAGAGCTTTGAGATACAACAATTGGGGAAGTGTCCTCAAGGGGTTCTGTGGCATCCCAGTCTTTCTGGTTTTGCTCTACTGTGTACTCCTGCCATGACGTGCTACCTCCTGAGATGCCCAATGCAAAACTGGGCCAATTGATCATGGACTAACACATCCAATACTGATAGCCAAAATAAAATATAGATTTATCATCTTAGATATTTCTTATAATAGAATCTTATTAATATTATAGTAAGTGAAACAAAGTATGTAGCCAACCTGTTAATTCAAGACACAAAATGCCTTATGGTGGCGACTTTACAAATCAAATCATTACCAGTACCACTAATACATCAAATGAAAGGGTGTACTAAATTAATAACTCACCAATGTCCCTCAAAGTCCTTTTGCTAGGTTAAATGATAATGTACATCAAAACTGATACCACTGAAATTCTTAAGAGAAGGTTGAAAGAAACAATCAGTCACAACTAAAGGCATTATATGTCTCCAGGTCATCATGAGGAGACAGAGGGAGAAGTTATATCAGCTGTGACTGAAATGGTGAAATTCAACTTTAAATCATTACAATTACTCATCATTTTACAGCTATGAAGGTATATATTTGACTTTCTTGCAGTATTTCTAAGAAGCAATTTCTATGTTTATCCAAAGAGATACTATATCATATCATATTATTAATATTAATTAATGTTAATATCAATTAAAACATTTCTTATTTCAGTGTAAATGATGTCAAAACTAGAGCTATCAGTGTTTCAAAAATAATTCACATTTGGAAATGAAAGAACATAAATGAGTTTTAAGCATTCAGCTAATCACAATCAAAAATAATTTTTAAACACCAACTATGTGCACAGTACTATATTCAGAATATGTATTAAAGGTAAATATAGGTTGGAATATACCTCATATTTCAAAGCAAACAAATTAGCATTATTCTTTTATGAGATTTTTATGAGTAATTTTCATAGGGAATGTTATAGATGAGCTCATAAAGCTCCTGAAATTTATTTTTTTACTGAATCTAATTTTAAGGAATTTTGTAACAATGCATAGTCCAATAAATCGGCAACTCCTGGCTATTGTTTTCCTTATATGTTGTACAATATAACTCTTGCAGATTATGTTACTTTTAATTTTTTCTCTGAAAAGTAGGATGCCCATAATCATTTTGTATGATATACAGCTGCAAAATTGTACAACTGAATGATATGATGGTTAACTTTATAAGTTAACTTGACTTGGCCATGTTGTGCTAAAATGTTTCATTAAATAGTAAGTCTGTGTATGTCTGGATATATGTTTCAGATGAAATCAATTTTATTTGGATTTTTATACTAAGTAAAGCAAATTATCCTTCCCAATATGGATGGTCCTAATCTAATCTGCTCCAGGCATGAATAGAATAAAAGGATTAAAAAGAAAGAATTGTTTCTGTTATCTGCCTTTGAAGTAGGACATTTGTTTTCTGCCTTGGACCTGAACTTAAACTAGAACATATACCATCAGCTCTCTTGGCTCTCAGGTCTTTGGAATTGGACAGAAACTGTCATCATTGCAATTGGCTCCCTTGCTCTTTGAAGTAGGACATTTGTTTTCTGCCTTGGACCTGAACTTAAACTAGAACATATACCATCAGCTCTCTTGGCTCTCAGGTCTTTGGAATTGGACAGAAACTGTCATCATTGCAATTGGCTCCCTTGCTCTCCAGCTTGCTGACTGTAGAAACTGTTTTTTACAGCATAATTATGGAGTCTCCCAAGTATATATGTGTGAGTGTGTGAATATGTGTGTGTGTGTGTGTGTGTGCGTGCTTGTTTCTTATTGGTTCTATATCTCTGAGAAACTGAAACTAATAGAAAGAATTTTGTCTCTCAGTTCATTTTGTATTTGTTTGTTTCATTATTGCAGTTATTTCCCACTGACTTGCATTTACTAAAATTTTCAGTTTTCTACATATTATCTTTTATAATGAAATATCTCTATGAACACTGATACTTCTTTGGATAGTTAAAAATGCAAAAAAATAAGTAAAGCTTTTCCTATATGGTTTTCTTTCATTGTAATAATTGGTAGGAAAAAAATGTTTTAATATTTATTAGACATTTTTATTTCTTTATTTATGATTTTACTGTTCATGTCCTTAGCCTAATATCTATTGCGTGATGGTATACTTGTTTCCCTATCCATTGTCACTCACAAGAAATGGCTATTTTAATAAAAATATTATTTTCTTATGCTATAATACATTTGACAGTTTTTTTACTCATATTTAAATGTTGGTGCTGCTTTTTGCTACAGATAAATCTATCATTACTTGAAGAAGTCAAGGAAACTGAGGCCCTAAACCAATGAGAATGGTCTGAATAGAGTACCAGAACTAGAGGGCATAGGACTGAACATAAAAAATATAAGATTGGTCTTGAGAGACAGGCACAGTTGCAGAAGACAGACTAGTGGTCATGTACCCCTGATTTATCTGCTCTAGATTTGGGTAGTGTGGATTAAGCCATCATCAATTAGAATACTGTGAGCATATAATACAGTATTACTAGCTTCAGTCATGTTGTGCATTTGGCCTCTGGAAGTTATTCACTGTAATTAGTGACATTTGATAGATCTTAAATGCTTTCTCCACAAATACTCTAAAAAAATTAACTGTGAGGTGATGAGTATGCTAATTAACTTGACTGCAGCAAAAATTTCAGAGTGGACATTACATTGTACATCTTAAATATAAAATCTTTATAAACTAGAAAAAATGTTTTTAAAAACTAGAGCAAAATGCAAATAGAGTAAATAGAGCTGGCCCACTTGACTTTTTCTATTTTAACAACTGTTGGAGTTTATATCTTACTTGTAAAATTTCAAACAAATCAAAAATATACACAGTAAAAAATACAAGCCTCATTTTATTCTGCCCATACTTCTTTCCTATCTCATTCTCCACCCCAAATGCAATAATTTTAGCAGTTTAAGATATATAATTTAAAATCTATTTTTCAAATTGTTCTTTTAGAGCTAGCAGGGGCCTGAATTCAAACCTGAGTGCTGAACATGTGCAGGTTGAATCTCAGCACACAGGGAAGCCTTGGAACATCGCTCCCAGTAGGTAAGACCATGGACCTGCATCTGAAATCACTGGAGGATGCACTGGAGGATGAAGCAAACTCCAAGCAGCTAGCAATTGCCTGCAGTCTGTACCAGGAACCAAAAGTGGTCCAGGAGATTCCTAGTGCATGGGTGAAGCTTTGAAACATTGCTTGAAACACAAAAATATAGGAAAATGACAAAATGAAAGAGCAAAATGCAGTCTCAAACTTCCAGCTCAATCCAGGCAAGCCTAGGAGACATGGACACAGGAGAACATATAAGCCATACACCTGAAATTCCTGAAATGATAACAACTGAAGTAAAGAAACAATACCAGGAAGCTATAAAAGAACTCAGATCAGAAATAGTCTCCCAGGTAAAAGGAGAAATGTTAAATGTAATGAAATAAATGCTGAACACAGCTATAGAAGACTTAATTAAAAAAATCAGAGGAACAATGCAAAAACAAGGAAACTCTGGATGAACAATATAAGAAATAACAATGCATGAAGCAGATTCAAAGAGATATACAGGAAATCAAATATTCCATTGAAAGTTGGCAAAACTGCCTCAACAAAAGTGAAGATAAAATCTCAGACCTCAAAGACAAAATTGCAAATAGTGAACAGGAAAGGAAAGATCTTTTTAAAATAACAAGGAATCAGGAAATAACAATTCAACAGCTGCAAGATGATGCAAAGAAAAACAACATAAGATTGATAGGTATAAACAAACAAAAAAAGGTGACAACACAAATGATATCAAGAGGCTATTTACATATGTAATAGCTGAAAATTACCCAAACATGAGAATGGAAACTGACATACAGATTAGTGAAGCACATAGAACTCCAAATAGCCATAACCAAAATAAAACTATACCCAGATATATAATAATCAATATCCCAGAAATCCAAATAAGAACAGAATACTAAAAGCTGCTAGAGAGAAGAGACAGAAACCTATAAAGGACAGCCTATCAGAATCACAGCAGATTTCTCAACATAAACAATGAAGTCAAGAAGAGCATGGAGTGAAGTATTTCAGATCCTAAAGGAAAACAACTTCCAACCCAGACTGATATACCCTGCAAAACTGTCCTTCAATATGGATGGAGAAATAAGATACTTCCATGACAAAGAACAGCTGAAGAACTTCATTACCACCAAACCAACCTGCAAAGAATACTGAAAGACATTCTAGACAGACTAAGCAAGGCAAACAATTAAACAGAATGCAAAGGTAAAGAATCAACAGCAGAAAGATAACATGTCAAAAGTAAGCCAATATATTTGTTATAACCATTAATGAAAATGGCCTCAATTCACCAATTAAAAGAAATTCACCAACTAAAAGAAACAGATTGGCAGGATGAATCAAGAAACAACATCCAATCATATGATGCATATAGGAAACCCATCTAAACCAAAAGGAAATTCACAAACTGAAAGTCAAAGGATGGAAGACAATACTCCATGCAACAGGATCCCCCTCCAAAAAAAGCAGAGGTAACTATGTTGTTTGCAGATAATGTGAATTTCAAACCAAGAATGATCCAAAGAGATAAAGAAGGTCACTACATTCTAGCTAGGGGAAAACTTCAACAGGAAGAGATAACAATATTAAATATCTATGCACCAAATTTGGGAGCACCCAACTATACAAAACAAATATTAACAGAAATGAAAAATCAAATAAGCAATAGCACAATTATAACAAGAGACCTTATCATGCCATTGACACAAAGGGACAGATCAATTAGACACAACATCAGCAAGGAAATAACAGAACTGAATCACACCTGTGAACAAATGGACTTAGTAGAGGTCTACAGAGTGTTCCACCAAACAACATCAGGATATATGGAATGTTCTCTAAAATAGACTAGATACTAGCCCACAGAACGTGCTTAGGTAAATGCAAAAGAATCGAAATTATCCCATGCATGTTATCAGATCATAGCACCATGAAACCAGAAATTAATGACAAAAGAAACCACGAAAACCCCACAAACACATGGGAATTGAGTAATACGCTCCTGAGCAATCAGTGGGTCACAGAGGAAATTAAAGAAGAAATTAAACAATATTTACAGGCAAGAAAATACAAATACATCTTACCAGAACCTGTGGGGTTCAATGAAAGCAGTCCTCAGAGGAAAACTTATTGCGGTTAACTCCCACATCAGGAAAACAGAGCAAACACAAATAAACAACCTGATGCTACACCTCAAACATCTAGAAAAAGAAGTCAATCCCAAAGCCAAAAGAAGGGAGGAAATCACAAAGATCAGAGTAGAAATAAATGCAATAGAGACTAAGAAAACAATACAAAGAATCAACGAATCAAAGAGTTGGTTCTTTGAAAGAATAAATAAAATTGATAAGCCTCTAGCCAACCCTGTTTTTAAAAAATGAAAGAAAAAACTCAAATTCATGCAATAAGGAATGAAAAGGGCGAAATCACTACAGACTCTGTGGAAATAGAGAAGATCATCAATACCTATTTTGAAAACCTCTATGCTCATAGGTTTGATAACAGAAGAAATAGACAGATTCCTAGTAACATGTATTACCAAAACTGTCAAGAAGATGTAAAACTGCTGAATAACCCAATTTCGATTAATGAAATTGAAAATGTAATTAAATCATTACCAACAAAGGAAAGCCCAGGTCTAGACAGATTCACTGTGGAATTCTACAAGAAATTCAAGGAAGATTTAATACCTCCACTCCCCAAAATTGTCAATGAAATTGAAAGGGAAACAATTCTCCCTAACTCATTCCTGGAAGTAAATGTTACTCTAAAGCCAAAACCTGAAAGAACCCAACTAAAAAAGAAAATTACAGGCCAATCTCCCTAATGAACATAGATGCAAAAATTCTCAATAAAATATTAGCAAACAGAATGCAGCAAATCATGAAGAAATTAGGCACCATGATCAAGTGGGATTCATTCCAGGAATGTAAGGATGGTTCAACATATGCAAATCAATAAATGTAATCCACCATATCAATAGAACCAAAAATAAGAACCACATGATCATTTCTATAGATGCAGAAAAAGCTTTTGATAAGGTCCACCACTTATTCATGATAAAAAAACCTCACAGAAAATTGGAATAGATGGTCTTTGACTCAATATGATAAAAGTCATCCATCCAAACCAACAGCCAGCATCATATTAAGTGGCCAAAAATTGATAGCCTTTATCCTAAAATCAGGCACAAGACAAGGATGTCCATTATTGCCACTCCTACTCAATATAATGCTGGAAATATTAGCCAGAGTAATTAGACAAGAGAGAGGAATAAAAGGAGTAAGGATAAGAAAAGAAGAAGTTAAATTATCATTATTTGAAGATGACATGATACTTTACATAAAAGACCCCCAAAACTCCATTGAAAGACTCCTAGGTATAATAAATAAATTCAGTAATGTAACTGGATACAAAGTCAACACTCAAAAATCAATAGCATTCCTATACAATAATAAAAAAAAAACCACTGAGAAGGAAATGAGAGAAGCCACACCCTTCATAATAGTATCAACAAAATGAAATACTTAGGAATTAATCTAATAAAAGAAGTAAAAGATCTGGTGGACCATGCCCAGTGACCTTCATTCAACCAGGGGAGCCAGGCCCGCTGTGAGGGGAGCCAGGCCCACTGCGAGGGGAGTCAGGCCCGCGCCACAGTGAGGTGAGTTCCAGCTCACCAGCACTGGCCTGGAAGAGTTTGGGACCATGGCTCCTGGTGGCTAGGTGACTGCCCAACCCCCTAGGACACTTGACTAGGCTCCAGAGGTTCCTGGAGCTTGAGGGGACCATGCCCAGCGACCTTCATTCAACCAGGGGAGCCAGGCCCACTGCCAGCAGAACCAGTCCCCTGCCTCCGCGAGGTGAGTTCCAACTCACCAGCTCTGGCCCAGGAAGAGTTTTGGAACATTGCTCCCAGTAACTGGGTGACCATCCAGCCCCCTAGGACACTGGACTAGGCTCCAGAGGTTCCATGAACTTGAGTGGACCACATCCAGTGACCTTCACTCAACCAGGGGATCCAGGCCCACCGCGAGGGGAGCCAGGCCTATGCCACCACAAGGTGAGTTCCAGATTGCTGGAGCTGGCCCAGGAAGAGTTTGGGACCATCACTCCCCATGGCTGGGTGACCGCCCAGCCCTAGGACACTGGACTAGGTTCCAGAGGTTCTTGGGCTTGAGTGGACCGTGCCCAGCGACATTCATTCCACCAAGGGAGCCAGGCCTACCATGCAAGAGGAGTTAAGGCCACATGAGCTGCAGGAGTGGAGGGACCAAGAGGTGATTCCCAACATACCCAGGGAAATTTTTGGAACGTCACTGGAAACACAGAAATATAGTAAAATGACAAAAAAAAAGAGCAAAATGTAATCTCAAACCTCCAGCCCATCCCAAGAAAGCCTAAAAGCCATATACATAGAAGAAAATACTAGTCATACACCTGAAATGATATCAACTGAAATAAAGAAGCAAGTATGGAAAGCTATGAAGGAACTCAAATCAGAAATAATCTCCCAGGTAAAAGAAGAAATGATAAAAGTAGTGAAAGAAATACTAAACACATCTAAAGAAGACACAGCTTAAATAATACAGGAACAAAACAAAAAGATAGAATCCCTGAGTGAAAAGTATAAGAAAAAAACAGAATACATGAAGCAGATTCAAAGAGCTATACAGGAAATCAAAAATTGAAAGCTACCAAAACCACCTCAACAAAAGTGAAGATAGAATCTCAGACCTTGAAGATAAGATTGCAGCTAGTGAACAGGAAAGAAAAGATCTTATAAAAATAATAAGGAATCAGGAAATAACAATTCAAGATGCAAGATGATGCAAAGAAAAACAAAATAAGATTAATAGGGATAAATGAAAAAGAAGGGGACAACACAAATGATATCAAGAGGCTATTTACAGAAGTAATAACTGAAAACTTCCCAAACATGAGAATGGAAACTGACATACAGATTAATGAAGCATATAGAACTCCAAATAGCCATAACCAAAATAAAACTACATCCAGACATATAATAATCACCATCCCAGAAATCCAACAAAAAACCAGAATATTAAAAGCTGTTAGAGGGAAAATACAGCTTACCTATAAAGGAAAACCTATCACAATCACAGCAGACTTCTCAACACAAAAAGTAAAAGATCTATCTGGGGAAAATTGTAATACTCTGAAAAAGGAATTGAAAAGGACCTCAAAAAATGGAAATACATCCCTTGTTCATGGATAGGAAGAACAAACATTTTGAAAATGGCCATTCTCCCAAAATTGTTATACAGATTTAATGCAATCCCAATCCAAATGCCACTAGCATACCTCACAGATCTGAGAAATACCTCCTAAAATTCATCCTGAACCAGAAGAGACCTAGAATAGCAAAGGCAATTCTAAGCAACAAAGGCAAGGCAGGAGGCATCACAGTCACTGACTTGAAGTTATACTACAAAGCTACTGTAATAAAATCAACATGGTACTGGAATAAAAACAGACCTGAAGATCAATGGAATAGATTAGAAGATACAACTACAACTACAGACACACTCAGCCACCTTATTTTAGTTAAAGGAGCCAAACATGTCCACTGGAAGATAGTCTCTTTAATAAATGGTGCTGGAAAAACTGGCTATCCATATACTGAAAACTAAAACTAGACCCATGCCTATCACCATGTACTAAACTAAAATCTAAATGGATTAAAGATCTAAATAGTAAAACAGAAACACTAAATCTGTTGGAAGATAAAGTAGGTAAAAATCTTGAAGACAGAGGGTAGGTAGAGAATTCATGAACAAGAACCAAACTGCACAGGAAATACTTCCCAGAATCAATAACTGGGATCATGTCTTATTAAAGAGTTTCTGCATGTCAAAAGAAATCTCCAGCAGAGTGAAAAGAAAACCCACAAACTGGAAAAAAATCTTAATGAACTGTCCCTCAGACAAAGGACTTCTGTCTAAAACTTATAAAGAATTTTTTAAAAATCAGACCCCTGAAATTGAAAGACCCAATCCAAAAATGGGCATCCAAGATGAACACACAGTTCTCAGATGAAGAAATATGAATGGTAAATAAATACATGAAAAAATGTTCATCAACATTGGTCATTAGAGAAATGCAAATTAAAACCACATTGATAATCCATCTCATTCTGGAAAGAATGGCCAGGATCAACAAAACTACCAACAACAAATGCTGGAGAGGTTGTGGGGAGAAAGGAACTCTTCTGCACTGTTGGTGGTAGTGCAGACTGGTGCAACTACTGTGGAGGTCAGCCTGGAGATTCCTCAAAAAGCTGGGATTGGAAGTCCCATTTAACCCAGGTATTTCACTCCTAGGCATATTCCCAGAAAAACTGAAAACATCATACCACAGTGATGTATGTGCACCAATATTAAAACAGATACACTAAATCTGTTAGAAGACAAAGTAGAAATCCTGAAGACATAGGAGTAGGTAGAGAATTCATGAACAAAAATCAAACTGCATGTGAAATGCTTCCAAGAAGCAATACCTGAGATCACATTCTATTAAAGTTTTTGCATGTTGAAAGAAATCTCTGGCATAGTGAAAAGAAAACCCACAAATTGGGAAAAAAATCTTAGTGAACTGTCCCTCAGACAAAGGACTTCTGTCTAGAACATATAAAGAATTTTAAAAAATCAGATCCCCAAAATTCAAAGACCCATTCCAAAAATGGGCATCTGAGATGAATACACAGTTCTCAGATGAAGAAATACAAATGGCAAATAAATACATGAAAAAAATGTTCAGCATCATTGGTCATTAGAGAAATGCAAATTAAAATAACACTCAGGTTCCATCTCACTCCAGAAAGAATGGCCAAGATCAAGAAAACTACCAACAACAAATGCTGGAAAGGCTATGAGGAAAAAGGAACTCTTCTGCATTGTTGGTGGGAGTGCAGATTGGTTCAACCATTGTGGTCAGTGTGGAGATTCCTCAAAAAGCTGGGATTGGAAGTCCCATTTGACCTAGCTATTCCACTTTTGGGCATATTCCAAGAAGAATTGAAAACATCATATATACCACGGTAATATATGTGCACCCATGTTTACAACAGCACAACTTGTAATAGCCAGATCTTGGAAACAACCTAAATGCCCATCAACTGAGGAATGGATAAAAAAGATGTGGTATTTTTATACAATGTAGTACTACTCTGCTATAAAGAATGATCACATTGAGATATTTATAAGTAAATGGATGCAACTCAAGACCATACTCATAAGTGAAATAAATCAAACTCGCATGTGTAAATACTGTAGAATCGCCCTAGTGTAAGAAATGGTAAGAGTACATAAGATACAAAAAACTCAATAAATACAGTGAAAAGATAAGAATTGGCTTAAATGGGAAAAAAATAATATCTCAGGGAAAATGCAGAAAAAGAAAAAGGGTAAAGAAAATCTATCTAAAAGTATATAGACACACTTAGGATAGCTAAGATGATTGTGCTACAAATTCTATAAGTTCTTAGAACAAATTAGTTAACATTCGTAGGATTGGAACGATCGTGCATGTTATTGTATGGTGATCTGAAGAACTCTTGAAGATCATTATGTAAAATAACAACCCTAGTTATGCTCATACCACCTTGTTTTGAACGCCTAAATTGTCAACGTTCTGGGCTCTTTGCTATTTTTGTCTTTTTGTTTTGTGTTTTTCTAGCAATTTGTTTTGTCTTGTTTTGGTTTTGTTTTTCCCTCTAATACAGAAAGGACAGGTATACATGTAAAGACTCATTCGTGCATAGAACTTCTCCTAAGCAGTTTATGAGAATCGATTATATAATGCATGATGAAATGAACAGCTACTTTGAAGAAAAAGAGACATTACGGTACCCAGTGCTGATTCCATAGCATCATGCTGTGAAATCCAGCAATACTATTATTCTTTGTTCAGAGTGATTTTAGTCTGTGTTGTATTGTTTAATTTCAACATACATGGACAGCTATTTTGAAGAGAACGAGAGACACTATGGCAGCCATTGTTGATTTCCCTATTGTCTGGTTTTGAAGACCTAAAATGTCTTCATCATCCTGTTCTGATCAGTTTAATACTATTTTGTTTTGTATGAATTCATTGTATGTGAAGATATGGACAACTATTTAGAAGAAAATAAGAGACAATATGATAACACAGTGACGATCTGCTGTTGTCTTACCTTGAAATCTGTGTCTCTTACATTGTTTTCTTATGATCTTTTTTGTTCTGTTTTGTTATTTTTAATTTTACCCTGTTTAAAATAAAATTTAAAAAAAATTGTTCTCTTAATATATAAACAAATATTTAAATATATGATTTTAACATAATGAATATCATATGGGCTGCTGTATATCCTACCACTTTAACATTATATAATTAAAATCTTTCCAAATTACTTTATAAAAACATATTTCATTCTTCTTAATAATTGCATATTATTTTGCCATATATAAACCATCAATTTAACCACTGTCCTACTGAAAGACACTTATATAATCCCATTTGATGAACTTAAAAACACTTTTTAAAATATCATCCTTTTACATGTATATTTTTGTTTCATTGCTTGAACAATTTCCTACCAATTGGATCTAGTAGATGTGCTGACTATATACATATGTTTTATACACACAAGTGTCTAAAAAAGAGTATGCTCACTTGTAACATCAATGTGGTTTGTAAAAATATGTGTTTCTTCATATATAATATATTCTGGCTATTATCAATATTTTTTTCATTTGTCAACCTTAAGGTCAAAAATTGTTTTCCATTTTTGTTTAAGTATTCAATTTTAAGTATTTGTTGAAATATTTCATAACAAATGATTTTTATTAGTTATCTTCATTTCTTTTATACTTTACTAACTTACAAAATATATTTATTTTCTTGTTTGAGGTTTGGTTTTCTCCTAGTAATCTGAAGAAATTCTACAAATATATTGACTGGAAATTCTTGGATTTTCAGATGGACTCTTATTTTTATTTTTATTTTAGGGGGGTATTGGGTATCGAACTCATGATCTTGTGCTTACCAGGCAGGCACTTACACCACTGAGCTAAATCCCCAGCTCCCAGGTGGACTCTTCTATGTTCATTACATACAACTGTTTCATTGTTTCAGTTTCTATTTACATTAGTTTATATATTTTATAATTATATTGATTAATGTAGATAATTAAGTATAAAGCCTAGTATAATACAATATATTAGAAATATAATTCCTTTAATACTTTTACTATCTCATTTCACTTTCTAGGAATTTTTTTTAAATTCAGTATTGAAAGATAGCAATGTCAGTGGACATCTTCCTTCTGATGGAAAACTAACTCATAGATATATTCCCAGTGTTTTATCATTGATTATAAAATTTGCTATAAAATGTTATTATATAATTGTATAGTTGTAGCTCCTGTGGATGCTTTCTGCATACTACATAGGCTAGAAACCTGAGAACATTTTCTAAAATCTTTTATCAAAAGTTTTTGGTTTAGTTTCCACCAGAAAGAGGAACCTTTGTAAGATCCTGAGTGGCAAGAGGGAAAAAGAAACTATTGTTTATCCTCCAGTATTAGTGGGTCTCTTCCTGAGCTTAGGTGACTATGAAATTTGCAGCAGTTCTCTACTTTCTCCTTAAGTGGACCAACTCAACACAGCAGACAGCTGTTACCACAGCTATCATTTTTGCAGTTCTTCCCTAAAGTGTTAGGAGGAATCTCCTAATTTCCTGAAAAACCCAACAGTCCTAAAATCTAAAAGTTTTCACCTCTTGTCTTACCAACTTGTGTATTTCCAAAATACTTACTTGAAAAATAGTTAAGTACACAATTCATATTTGAAAATGATCAATTTCCTATATTCAATTTCTGCTGAACATATTTAGGATAGAGTTTATTTCTCTGATAGAGCCCTCAGTTTTATTGTAAGAGTTTAGGTCAAAAAGAAGTATGAAAAAAAAAAAGAAGTATGGAACTTTATAAAATGATTATTGGGTTCTGCAATAATGGCATTTAACTCTAGTAAATCACATAGATTTTTTCACTGTATCTTGTATTTCTACTTAATACATTTTGGGCATTTATCCTCAATAAAACTGCTGAATTTGATTTTTTTATTATTTTATTTACTATTTTTATCTATCAGTAAATGTGTTCCTATTACCATTGATGTTTATTAACAGAGATATGCTAAATTTATACAATGAATTGTGGTGATTTCTGTCTTTTTTAATATTCTGAAAGAGTATTCATTAAAGATTTTTTTTCTTTGATGACTGTTATGATTTGTTACAAATATTTGTACATAATACAGTTCTTAGTTCACTGACATTTTTGGGGTTTTTATTAATATATTTAGTTTTTCTACCTCTTCCTGAATGAGTTTTGATTTTCTATATATTATATAAAATAAATAATGCGTAAATATTATATAATTCTTTTTATATAGCCAATAAAAATACTTTTTTATATTTTAAAAGCCTTCTTAATAGCAAGAATTTTTTTAGCTATATAATAAATATAAAGGTGGTATTATTTTAGTTGAACCTATTGCTTTCATATAGTTTACTAATAA
Source organism: Hydrochoerus hydrochaeris (assembly GCA_004027455.1). NCBI lineage: Eukaryota > Metazoa > Chordata > Mammalia > Rodentia > Hydrochaeridae > Hydrochoerus > Hydrochoerus hydrochaeris. The sequence continues at coordinate 110,392 of PVLA01006813.1, forward strand.
AATCATGGTTTTGCTTATAAAGTTTACTATTGTATATTTTTATTTCATTAATTCTGCTTATTAATTTTCAACAGTATATTACTAATGGATTTTACATCATTAATTCCTACCTAATTAATTTTGTTTTTCTGTGTGGTTGTTTTGTTTAGGTTCATTTCTTACTCTATGTCACTGGGTTGTAATCATTTATTTCCAATTTCTTATTACATAGAAAATTCTACTAAAGGTAAAAGGCAACAGAGAGAAATTCTGACCACCTTCAGAATTTGTTGAAAACACTATAATAGATAATAGCAAGGATTTGGGTGTCTTTATCTTGGAGTGAAACATTTTGATGCATTTGGGAGGCAGGATTTTATACCAGGTAAGAGTGTCTTTGTCACTGAATAGCTCTATGACCTTTGTCAAGAATCTAAATCTCTCTTGGCCTTAGTTTCCCCATTCATAGAAAGGAGGCACTAATAGTAACATTTTTCACTGAGTTGTTGGAACTGATACAGGTTTATATGCAAATCTTTCAGAACAATTCCTAGTACACAATAATATTCAAAAATACTAAATATTGGCACCGTGCCCTGGGAAGATAGCATTGGAAGCTGGTGATATGTAAGACTGGCAGTTTTCTGACTCAGATTCCGACATGAGGGTCGCACCCAGTGACAGGCCACTGCAAGTGCCGAAAATACTTGGGGGAGACAGTGCTGTGGGGTCTTCCAGGATACTGCAGCTGCTTATGTACCAGTGTCACATTATCAGATTCTTAAAAGCATGGACTCAAGCGAAGAGAGTTTCTCTGATTCAGACGAAGACAGCTCTCTTTGGAAATGCAAACGACAGAAATGTCTTAACCCCTCTCCCAAACCTGAGCCTTTTCAGTTTGGCCAGAGCAGTCAGAAATCACCTGTCACTGGGGGAAAGAAGGTTAACAACATATGGAGTGCTGTGCTGCAAGAACAGAATCAAGACACAGTTGCCACCGAACTGGGTATTTTGGGAATGGAGGGCAATATTGACAAAAGCAAGAATACACAAAAGAACTAGACAAAGAATTAGATGAATATATGCATGGTGACAAAAAGCCAGGATCAAAAGAAGAGGAAAATGGTCAAGGTCATCTCAAAGGGAAACGACCTGTAAGAGACAGACTCCGGGCAAGACTGGCGAATGAACTATATGAAATCACAGAGAAAAACTCAGGAAAAAGTGACTGACGAAATTTCTTTTAGATTACAGGAACCCAAGAAAGATCTGATGGCCCTAGTAGTGAGGATAATTGGGAACAAAAAGGCAATCGAACTTCTGATGAAAACTGCTGAAATTGAACAAAACAGTGGCCTTTTTGTAAAGAATGGTAGTCGGAGAAGAACGCCCGGTGGAGTTTTCTGAATCTCCTGAAAAACACTCCTAGTGTTAGTGAAGAACAAATTAAGGATATTTTCTACATTGAAAATCAAAAGTAATATGAAAATAAAAAAGGGGCTAGAAAGAGGAGAACACAAATATTGGGAAAAAAGACAAAACAAGCCATTAAAAGTCTGAATTTTCAAGAAGATAATGATACCTCAAGGGAAACTTTTGCAAGTGATACCAATGAGGCCCTGGCCTCTCTTGATGAACCACAGGAAGGGCATGGAGAAATCAAGTTGGATGTGGAGGAAGCTATTGAGGTTGATCATTCTCATAATTTGGATATCTTTTAAGTACATTTTGGACATTTTGAGGAATGAATGTTTCTAAAGTAGCATTGTAATAAACTTTCTACTGACATAGCTTTGTTTTACTTTTCACAGATAAACATGAGAATCTAGAGAAGAGGAAACTTTCTTGTTTTGAATAATACATGTGGGAAATGAATGCAACTAATTTAAAGATAGTTCATGTCTGACACAGTACTTAAAAGTATGTGACACAGTATTTAATTTCTTAGTCTGTTGCATGGCTAATATGAGCATTACTAGTTGTTAATCATTTTTTCCAGATTATTATAATGTGCCTTTCAAAAGTTTTCATTTTCTGATACATGTTCGTGGTGAATTTCACTTTGGTTTCAAAACATTCCAATGAAAGGCCCTAATGGGACACACAGATTGTTATGCTGTTAAAAATGCATTTGGACTTCTGTAATATAAGAAGTCTTAGGCAATTTTAAAGATAGAGACTAGGCATATGCTGATGGATCCTACCCAGTTAATTATTTGTCCAGAAATAAATGTCAGAAGCTTTTTAAAGAAGTATTGCTTTATAACTTTTTGGCTTCTTATTAGTTAACTGGATAATAAATAATGCAGTAATTATAAACTGTACATTTGTTATAAACTAAACTCAAAGCCTTTTAGTAGTTCCTCAGAATACTCATTGAAGTTGGATCATGAAGAGAGAAATGGTTACTGGTTGCTTTTTATTTATAAAGAATGAAAAAATAAAATCTTTGGCAGCCAAAAAAAATACTAAATGTTATCATGTGCTCCATAAACTATATTTCCATTTATCTTCTTTCATATCTGCTAAGAAGCCTCCAAAATTAATGTAAATTCTATTCTACTACCTTCTCAGCCTCAGTACTCAATCTTCCATCTCTCCAAAAAGAACATTTTTTACTCACTTTTGGGGAAAAATAAAGCTCTAAAATATATCCTAAAGATGTAGATGTAGAAAATAGAGGGTCAAAAATGAAGACCAGACTTTCAAAGGATATCTACACTGTCCCTGACCATTCTCCTATACCAAGTGTAACATTTGACACAAAAATCTGGGCACCGGATCATCAGAACAGGGGTCTTAAAGGCCACTTATGTGCCCAATGTTAACTCTTGCATGCTGAGTCATGGAGAGGTTCAAAGGTCCTGGTGTGCATGGAAATGGCTAGTTTATTTATGCACAAGGTTGTTTTGTTTAGTTTCATTTCTTATTTTATATTCCTGAGCTGTTACCTTAGTTCATTTATTTTCAATTTTTATTACATATAAAGTGCAAATAACAGTAAAAGCCAATTACGGCAACACTAGTAATATATACCTCTGTAGGGCTAAATAACAGCACTGTTTACAAACTAATTAGCTCTTCAGTCTGTCATCTCTGATCTTGAAGCATCACTGGAAACACACTTCTATAGGAGTTTTCTTGTATGTCTGCTTTGAGATGCATGCTCATAACTCTTGTTTCCTTATCAGACTACTCTCACCTTACCAATCTGCTCTTTCTGTCTTACAGGAAATTCATCAAAACCTAGTCAACAATTCTAATGATTATATCTCGCTTTTTTCCAATGTGATTCAGAATAGATATTTTATATATGTAAAGGCCTCTTCCAGTCATTTCAATGAAATTGGAATAGAAAGGAAGACATATGCATTTAGGTCATCAGCTTGAACTATTTCACTATTTATTTTAAAATATGAGCCACCAATTTACTTAAATTCTATATCTAAAAGGCTAGATATTCAATATATTTAAATTAATTGAGTTCAGATTAAAATTAAGATATGAATACAAAAGGTAATTAATTTACTTATAATGATTTGACTGTAAATTTTACACTAGATCTTAAATATGTGATCACTTAAATGGTATAACTGGTAAATATCTTTAAAAGTTGACTCACAGTAAAATATTTGATGATATATGAAATGCCTTTAAACAATCAATATAGAACACTTATCTAATTTCCAATAACATTATAATCTTTGAATATCTCTGAATATGATGAGTTTTTTTAGTGGTGTGTGTGTGTGTGTGTGTGTGTGTGTGTGTGTACAAGCTGCTTATCCAAAATGACCTTTATGAGCATCTTGTGTTTCTGATACCATTGCTTACATTGACATTAAGTGGAGTTTGAACTTCAAAACAAAAAAATGTGGGGAGAAGAGCAAGTGGCACTAGGGTAAAGAACCTGACCAGAAGCCACTCAATTGTGAAATTAATACAATATATCTGTAGAGCTCAGTAATATTATAGATACAAAGATAACAAAAGAAGGGAAAGAAAGGGGAGGACTGAATTGATATTAGATGTCTTTGGGTTCACATTGGTGGGTCTACTAATCTTAGTGAACAAATTGGATTAAATTTTGATTAAAATACTCAATTAGAATTTTTTGGAGAGAAGTAAAGATGGCTGATCAGTGAGTAACAAAATACAAAGGCTTCCAAGAGAAAAAACTTATTTGCCAGAATAAAACACCCTGGAGAGACCTAGACAGAGAGAGATGGATCCTCTTGACACAGGAAGAAATTAAAACATAAAAAAGCTTATCAAATATGTTGGGACTACAACTGAAACAGCTAAAAATTACAGGACACAGCATTTTTGTGGTGACCCGCCAAGTTTGTGCCGGCCTGAATTTGTGCCAACTTGAATTCATGCCAGCCAGCAGAGCCACCCAAACTCATTCCTGCTGCCACTCACAGGAACCACAGCAGCACTGAAGTTGGGGGTTGGTGAGCCCAACAGAGAGCAGAGGCAGCAAAGGGACCTTCATTAATCCATAATCAGTCCTGGGAATGAGAGCCTCCCCCACACACAGGAAGGGCACAACCAAATGGGTGACATGTTGGAATTGGGCAGGAGGAGCCTGAACTGGGAGGCACAGTGACATCAGTTGTTGCTCCCTCCCCAGAGCAGATTTGTGGGATTTGCTTGGACTGGGCTGTGCCCCTGGCCAGGACCCAATGAGGCTTCCCATATTGATTCCCTGCACCTAGCATGCACTAACCGAATGAAGGTCCCTGAAGTTTGGCTGGCCTGGTGGGGAAGGGCAGGCATATGCAGCCGCTGCTTACACCTCAGTGAAAAAAGCAGTCAGGACAGGGTGGAGGTCCCTTGCCAGAGTGCTTCAGAGGAAACGTGGCCACAGGGAAGGGGGCTGGGACCTGCACTGTAACCTGTGTGGAGGAAGTCAGGGCCATGACAGGAGAGAGAGGCGGGAGGAGGCCCCCAGCCCAGAACCCTGAGAGCACTGATCCAGGAAAGGGAAAAAACAAGGGAGACTGAGGGCAGCAAACATGCAACATCAGACATGGCTTCAATGGACATTAAGAGATATCTTCGGGACCTTGTAGATGAACTCAAAACTGAAATATTAAACCAGGTAAAGCAAGATATGAGTAGAGTAATAAAAGAAATGCTCTCAGGAAGCATCTCTCAGGATGATGCAGACAGAAGAAGGGAAGAACACAAAAAAAGGAGAGAAATATTCAATAAAGAATATAAAGAAAATATAGAATACATGAAGCAGATTCAAAAAGATTACCAGGACAATAAAAACTCCATTGAAAGCTGGCAAAATGCCTTAAAAGAAACTAAGGATAGACTATCAAAACTTGAAGACAAGTTTGCAATGTGTGATCATGAAAAGATAGATCTCTTAAAAATAACAAGGAAACAGGCAGTAGCAATACAAAGGCTAGAAGAGGACAAGAGAATCTACAATTTAAGAATAAGAAATGTGAACAAAGAAGCAGGAATACATACAGGTGAATTACAAAGGCTATTCATGGAAATAATTAAGGAAAACTTCTCAAACATGGGAAAAGAAAATGACATTCGGTTATGTGAGGCATACAGAACTCCAGCCACCTACAACCAAAACAGATCTACACCCAATCATATAATCATCAAGACACCAGAGATTCAATATAAAAACAGAATATTAAAAGCCGTCAGAGAAAAGAAACAGATTACCTATAAAGGTAAGCCCATCAGAATCACACCTGACTTCTTGACACAGACCATCAGATCAAGAAGAGCTTGGACTCAAGTATTCCAATCCCTAAAAGAAAATAACCTCCAGCCCAGATTGATGTACCCTGAAAAACTGTCACTAGAAATTCATGGAGAAACAAGATGCTTCCATGACAA